>CABHPH010000746.1:14509-25610 GCA_902168325.1 Peromyscus nudipes
CCTGAGTGCTGGGATTAAAGGCGTGCGCCACCACCGCCCAGCTCAGTTTCTTTTGTTTTGTGTTTGTTCGGTTGGTTGTCCTTTTATTTATTTATTTATTTTTGAGACAGGGTCTTGACTTTGTAGCCCAGGGCAATTTGGCTTCAACCTCCCAAGTGCTGGGATTACAGGTGTGACTCACCATGCCTGGCTCTGCCTGTGTTCTGTTTTGTTTGTTGCTGAGCTTTGTGGGGTGGTTTCACTTTCTTTTTTTTTTTTTTTTTTTTGGTTTTTTTTTTAGAGACAGGGTTTCTCTGTGTAGCTTTGCACCTTTCCTGGAGCTCACTTGGTAGCCCAGGCTGGCCTCGAACTCACAGAGATCCGCCTGGCTCTGCCTCCCGAGTGCTGGGATTAAAGGCATGCGCCACCAACACCCGGCTGGGGGTTTTACTTTCAGTGTGGGAGCACATGCATGCACAGTCACAGGGGGATGTGCGAGAGAGGGCAGGTGCCCTCGGAGGTCAGAGCTGGGGGACACCCAGTAAGAGTGGGAACCAAACTCTGGTCCTCTGTAAGAGCAGTAAACTCCCTTAACCTTTTGCTTTGAAACCCTTGCCTGGGAACAAGAGCGCTGAAGCTATGAGCAATAAAAGCAAAGCGCTCCTGTTCTTTTGCAAAAGACTCTGCAGTCCAGAAGGGAGGGTGTACAACCCTCTAGGACTGGATGTTGATAAGGGGGGAAATGCCAGTTAAGGAAGAGTGGGTCCGTCCTTCCTCCTGCGTGGTATTTAAACATCAACCCTGGAGGGAAATGAATACACGCAATCTCTATAGCCTTGGAAGCTAAAACAGGACCTCAAGGCGTGTAATTAATATATCACTGTTGCTAGGGTAAGCTCATTTTGACTCAAAGACTCGTAAGCAATTTCAGAGAAAATGACTCTTGCATTTCTCGAGTGTAACCTTCAACAGTAAATAAAAGTAAATTAAAACATCAGGCTAAAGTAACTATTATGAAATAAGTCCACAGGCTGACAAAGAAGTGAATTTCAAGACAGTAACATAATGTCCCACGATAGCAACAGTGACTGGTACAATGTACCAGGGACCAAGTACATCCTGTATACAAATTCATTTGCTCCTCAAAGAACCCTCTGAGACAGACTCTATTGAGGTCACCATTCCATGTGTAGCATGAAGAAGGGGACCCGGAAAGGTGGAGTGATGTGGCTAGGGTTACTCAGAGAATGACCAAGAGTCGGGATTCAAACCGGAGCAGCCTGGTGCTGGGGTGTGCTGAGCTGTGCCTGCTGGTTCTCCTGCTGGGCCCCATTGAAACATGAGGGGACGAAATGATCACAGGAGGTATAGGAAAGCTTTATCGCAGCATGTGGAAAAATGAGCATGAACACTGGGCAAGGGGACAGCGAGCCAACAACTCCACCAGCCCGATTGCTTTTCAAGTCGAACAAAAGAAGCCGTGAAACTGTTTGCTTTAAACAGAGCTATGGCCAAACACATGTGAAAATAGCTTACACTTTTGTTACATGTATTTGTTACATGTGTGCACGTGCGATGCATACATGTGTTGCTCAGAGCACAACTTTCGGGAGCTGATTCTCTCCTTCTGCGGTGTGAGTCCCAGGGACCAAACTCAGGTCATTAGCCTCGGCAGCAGGTGCCTTTATCGCTAAGCCATTTCAGCAGCCTCATGACCACTTTCTTTTTTTTTTTTTTTTTTTTTTTTTTCCTTTGGTTTTTCGAGACAGTGTTTCTCTGTGTAGCTTTGCGCCTTTCCTGGAACTCACTTGGTAGTCCAGGCTGGCCTCGAACTCACAGAGATCCGCCTGTCTCTGCCTCCTGAGTGCTGGGATTAAAGGCGTGCACCACCACCGCCCGGCCCATGACCACTTTCTATAGCATCGACATTGACTATTAAATAACCTCAGGCTGCCACCTCTTAGGACAACATGCCCCCGGCATTATCGGAATAACTAGCAAGTGTTTCTCCTGAGGTCGTCTTAGAATGAGGGTTCCATCTGGGCAAACCCAAGAGCTAAATAAAAGATCTAAATGAAAGGTAAATGAAAACATAGATAGAATTAATGCTCAAGGTCCCTGGAGACGATGATGATGGAATTCTTAACTCCCATGGTGCTAAATGTCCATGGAATCCCTTCTCCATCCTTCTTCCCCAAAGCAGCTCCACTGCACAGGGTGTGACATTCACCTAAGACCTCATCCAGAAGCTGGCCACCAGAACGTGTGTCACTGACAGCACCGCACACATGAGGTTAGTGTGGTAAACTGAGGCAGCAAGGAGGGGCAACCGAACACAACGCTGACGAGCCATACCTAGCTCCTTCTGAATGATGTCAGGGATTCCTGAAATAGTCTTTCTCCTTTTGACTTTCTTCGGCCGTCTTACCAGAGTGTCTGTGTAAATTAGAGACCGCCGAAGGCTGGCCTGACGATCAAAATTCTCCCCTGACGTAGAATAGTAGAAGAAGCAAAGCAATGTTATTGTCAAGCAAGCTGACACCATGCACGTCCTTCCAGAAGCTTGTAACATGATAAGAAAGTATTAATAATGAGGTTAGCCAGTCACATGACGATGGGAGGCTGAAGGACGGACGCATAAAGAAGGGAAGCACAGTATCATCAGAAGGCTGTTTCCAGTGTCCACTGTGTGTCCTCCAAAGGAAGACACCTCCGTCTCACTTCTAAGCAAACTGCAAATTTGCCAATGACACACTGCAGGGATGATTCTTTGTCACTCGAGAATGTGTACTTCAGATCGTGTTTGGATCACAAAGCTCAACCTTTACATCAGTATGTATGTGCCAATGGCGTGAAATCCATTGTATTCATCTGGTCATCCCACGGAGACCAGAATCATGCTTGTGTCTTACAACAAGCCGAAGTCTGAGCTTATCAAATGGTGGTCAAGAAGGCTAACAATTTGGATGGGGTGTGAAATCATTATAGCATGAGACGTAACTGTAATGGAAACCAAATCGCCTTATAATGATAGAGTACTTGCACCCACAGTGAGACCCAGCAACACTCCTCTTGTCAAAGCTGACCGCTTCCTTTCCTGTACATCATTCTTTAAGGTGCCAGGGCTTGAACCCAGGGTCCGACACACGATGGGCAAGCGCTGCATCTCCACTTCCTATCTGCATCTTTTAAAGTTAATCCCGTTTCAGGCAGTGCAACCCAGGACCGCATCCACAGAGCAGTTTGCCCAGAGTTCAAGCAGATTAGCACACTATGGGAAACCAGAAAATAATAAGGTCTCTGACGGCATCAGTTACAGACTGATCTGAATTATTTGCCGTTTTGGTTAAAGGAAGTTTTGCTGGATTGGTCTTTTTACATAGTTATTCTCTTACAAATGAGATTTTAAAGAAATACATTTATATAAATCCCATACTTTCACCGTCATCTTATGCATGAGAAAAGTATGAACCGGTCACTCTTGTTTAGTAATATTGTCACATCTTCAAAGTGGACAAGTGACGGATAATGAAACTTCTACTTCACAGGAATGAAGTGTGAACCTGGTCTCATTAAAATGAGATAATTCTTAAACACACACCCTCCACTGAGGAGCAGACTAATAAATGCTTGTGAACTTGCAAATCTTGGCAACTTTGCTCTGAATAGAAAAAAAGCAGAAGCAGTTCAGAGCAGGGCCTGAAACGTCAGTGGGTACCATTCTGTGATAAACAGGCCCACAACACACAACATCTTAAACAGCGCTGAAAAGGAAGTCGTTCAGTGCTTTATTAGTTTCCTGAAGCAAAATAAATGATACTCCTTCTATGGAGGCATTAAAAATGGGCAAAATATTATCAGAAAGTTGCATCTTAGTCTCCAGTTTTCTGCCCTCATGGGGTAGAAATAAAAAACAACCGCCAGCCAATTACTAAGAAAATCGTGAGGCAAACCACATGAGGATGAAAATCTATCTACAACATTCACATCGTTTCACAATATGACTAAAAAAGGCTGTGCCACAGGCTGGGGTCTACACATCTCCTTAAGCAGAGGCTATGACTGGTATACCCTGGCATCCTCAACGGCACTCACTTAATGTCCAGACCATGTAGTTAGGAGATAATTATCTGTTGAACTGAATTGTTCCCTTTCACTGATAACACAGTATCAGCCCAAAGCAAACATCAGAACGAAAACAGTTTGTGAATGCTTTCCAAGTGTGTTGACCCGTACACTAATCTTTTAGGTGGAAGACGTGATCCACGTGGCAGACGATGGAGCTTAGTCACATGTTCTTTTTATTTAAAACATTTCCTCTCCTTAACCTTTAGAAATACCAAGTCTCTGCAAGACTGTAACTAAAGGGATTAAATCCCCTCGCAGGCCAGTGGCTCACTGTGTCCAGCGATTGGCTCGCTGTTCTGTATCTCTAACCCTGGTAGGCACCACTCTGGATTTGAAGCCATATTATGTATTAGCATCTCTTTTTCCAAAGCCTCACTGAAAAAAACCAAGTCAGAGGGGTCGATAATCACCCCAATTAATAGGGATGTGGCCATTTCCTACAAGCAGTGGCATTTTTTAATCTAAATAAATCTGGAATTTTAGAAATAATTTAAAGGGTTGGAGGTTGAAGAACCTGTGCCAATCCAACCACCCAGAAAGAAAGCTTTAAACCTATTGCTTCTTTGGACCAGACTAGAGAAACGCCTCCTTAAGATACACGTGTGTCTGTGTGAACACACAGATCCAGAAAATGGATCATAAAGTATAGAGCTGTTGGCATTCTGCGAAAATGCCAACTACTCGATAAGAAACGGATTGCGTTTTACAGAACTCAGGCCGTCCAGTTCATTATTAGCATTCATTCACCTCGTGTGGGCGGTATTTAAAAGCCTCCTTTTATAGGTAATTCGTATCTGCTTAGCTGCCAAACAGGTAAGAAAGCTGAGAGAAACAACTGGGCGAGCCATCTGTGAGGATACATTTCACTACAAACACTTCTTTTTTTTTTTTTTCCAGAGCTGAGGACCGAACCCAGGGCCTTGCGCTTGCTAGGCAAGCGCTCTACCGCTGAGCCAAATCCCCAGCCCCTAAAAACACTTCTTTATGCCTGAAATTCTCCGAACTCCAGCTTCACTCCGCTCATTTCAAGGCAGAACCTTTTACTCTAACTCCTTTAGCGGTTGTCATGGTTCATGGCACAATATGCCGAGCTTATAATATGATTTCGATGCTTTAAATCATACATAATTACATTTCTTCTGCATTTGATCCGTCAAATGACTCGTTTTCTTGTAGAAAATATAAGCATACTGATGCCCAATGAAACAGGGAGTAAGCAGCACACTGTTCTACAGCAGAGCTACTTACAAAAATAATATTTTAAAGATGGGAGCTAGGTGGAAGGGAGGCATGCTCGCAGACATCAGCAATGCTGTTTACGAAGAAAAGGGATTAAAATGTCATGCTGTTTCTTAAGTTTGTAAAAATGTAAAATATGTACATGGAATTGAAAATCATTCATGTGTTTATTAAATTTCCATGGAAATTCTACTCATAATTTCTAAATATACTCTTAAGTTTTTTTTTAGACAAATCTTATATAAATGTTACTGGTCCTCGCAAGTTTACTGGTACCATGGTAACAAGCCTTCCAACAGCAATAGCCTCAAAAGATAGAAGGATGCTGTAGGCTTTCATCCTATTAGTTAATGAAAACATTCTCTTGGTCAGCCAGATTTAAGGGCATAGAGAGCAGGCTTTGTATGGATTTTGTGTATATGACACTACTCACTTATTTCTATGTAATACACCACCATAGTTAGTTGATACTACTATGATGATTGATGCTACAATTTGTGTGTGCACACACACACATACTGAGGACTAAACTCGGGGCCTTGTCCAGCTACCATGGACTCTACCATTTTGTATTTTGTGCCCTTTTCACACTGCTTACCAATTCTCCTGGAAGACTACAGAAGGGATAAAGATGGCCAATCTGGAATCTTTTTAACAGCTCCTCTAGAGGTGCGAGCCTCAGCTTGGAGCGCTCCATGTTTTGTTACTTGCTGCCTTAATCATCAAAAGAGTTGACGGTTCAACTCAGCAGTGAGAAGCCACAGTACTGCCAATGTGCCAACCGTAAAGTCGTCTCCTTGGCAGAAATGGATCTTTACTTGAGGATTGAGAGTCAAATTTTAGAAACCGAGGCATACTTTTATCATTCTACTAAGATTTTTTTTAAGATATGCTTTGGCTATTAATTTACTTTATGCCTTTATCTTAAGCATTTCCTTCTTTTGTTTGAACAAACAAAAAGTAAGAAAATAATGAGTATAAACAAAACGAAAATTTTTTTTTCACTTGTAGAAATATTTCCTATGGGAGTATACAATTTTTGCTGCTAGGGACCACACTTACAGAACAATCCTAAAGAACCAAAACCTTAGTTAAGAACAGTGTAATTCAAAAGCCATCTCTTGCATGAATGGTTGAACCACCGAGTTCTCTGACAGAATATTTGTGGTCAGTGTCCACATCTAACAAACAACGGGTGTTTTGCATGCAGACACATACGTAGTTCTAGTATTTCCTTCATCAAACCAAGAGCAGGAGACCAGCCCCTCGCTCTTCACTTGGAAGGCATAAAGAAAATGCTAACAGCATATAGCAAACAAAGCCACAGACACTCTCCCAAGGACATCCTGACTCTGTCTGCCCACAAAGCATACCAGTTATGTTAATAGGAACAACATCAGCCTGGACCGTCTGGGCTTGCTGCCGCGTCTTCTCTTCGGGTGTTGGCAGTGGCAGGGACTTGGTCCAGTTCGTCTGGGTGTGAAGGTCGGAGAAGTCAGCTGAGGTTGGTGTTTTAGGTCTCCTGATGCCGATAAATCTTTCTTCTTCAGATGAAGAGAGAGAACACTGCAGAGAGAGAAAACGTGTGTAAGTAATTAGTAGGAAGAGTTACAAGTAGTTATTTTAAAAAAAAAATCTGACTAACTTAAAGCAAGTTATGGTTCCCTTTCTAAGAACAGAGCAACAGTCTCCTCTTGCACATGACCTTCCGCATACACGATTCACCCTGCCCTTCGTCTGGACAATGTCAGGGTAGCAGAAGGTTTGGCTGGCCCACAGAGCCTTCACACCCTTCCGGTTTTGCTCAACTCTGCTGCGGTGAGAAAGCCTATGGATTTAGTCTAACATGAGAAGCCTGGAGAAATGTCGTAGCCAAGGCCACCACTTTCTATTTGTATTAAAATTCAGTTTTGCTCAAAGTAATTTCTAGCTTCACTCTTATTTCCTTTAGGCTCTGACCTCAAGGAACGCTTCAAAATGATGGCACCATTGTTCAACTATCTGTGTGCTTCTGAAGCCATCTATATGGATAAAAAAAAAAGTCAGTGTGAAATTGTTAAGAGGCTGACTAAAGCTGTGCTCTGGGCCCTATCAGAATTCCATGACAACATTTGAGCTGTGTCCTCTTTGACACAGATTAGCATTCTCACTGAAGGCCCTCCGTCAATGCCCTTCCCTGCGACACCTGAAGGCACATCAGCAAGAAAGCTGTGTTGGCAAACATTTTAAACACGACTTCACCAGAGGCCCTGGGCGGTCAGTTCTGTAAGGAAGACAACCCAAGAACTCAAAATAAATGCACCATGTTTAGGAACAAAAGCAAAATAAAACAACAGCAGCAACAAAAGAGTAGCTGGCTGATGGGAGTAAACAGCCATTGCAGATACACAATAAATGTAAAACGGACCAATGAAGTTTCTAGAATTTAAACTGAACCGCCACTAGGCAATGAAGGTGTTTAAGAAGAATTCTACTGAAGAAGAAAGGGTCGTGAACCTTCCCCAAGTAGACACCTGTGTAAGCAGCTCCCAGATCAACTCAAGCTCTCTTGGCCAAGCCCCCCAAAGCAAAGGTAACTGCTACCCAGCTTTGTTTTATGTTATTTGATAAGGGTATACTCATACTGTCAGCTCCCTCTCCCCCCCACCACCCCTCGACTTGTTTGCATTTGTGAAAATTTGCCTAGCTTTAAATGGCAGGCCTAGACACCTTCTAGGACGTAAGGAATGTCTCTAAGGGGACACATGGAGGAAATTGAAATACAGAAAGACATCAGTCTGTCCACTTCAGACACGAGACCACTGCCACCAGTGTTTAGTGCTATGAAAACAAATGGCCTGAAAAATACCCATCCCTGCTCCTACGTATGGGACACAAATCTGAAAAACAGCCTAGGGACAAGGTTGAACACTACAAAGTCCCAGGCTCCTCTGAAACGCTGAACTTCCCTTTGCTGGGAAGGGGCTGCACTGCCCACCTCCTGTACCGGGAAGTACTCTTAGGTCTCAATCAATGTGCATGTGTCCTGACTGTTAAATACAGAGACAATGAGCATGGCAGACATGGAAATGACGCTGGAAAGGCAGAAACCATAAATTAACAAGTACGAACCTTTCTTTTATTGCAAAGAGAAAAAGAATAATAAAAACACCGTGGAGCTGAAAATATAAATCAGAGCTGGGCAGTGGTGGTGCACGCCTTTAATCTCAGCACTCAGGAGGCAGAGGCAGGAGGATCTCTGTGAGTTCGAGGCCAGCCTGGTCTACAGAGTGAGTTCCAGGACAGCCAGGGCCACACAGAGAAACCATATCTTGAAAAAACGTGTGTGTGTGTGTGTGTGTGTGTGTGTGTGTGTGTGTGTTTGTGTTTGTGTGTGTGTGTGTGTTTGTGTGTGTGTGTGTGTGTGTATAATTAAATATCTCAATATCTACTTTCACTGTTGCTAACTTGCAAAACATAAAAAGACCATCTAGTTTTTTTTTCAATCTAGGGGAAATGTGGATTAATATTTGTAACTAGACAAATACACTCAATGCATACATAAGCTGAGCACCTGTCACTGACAACTTATTATGGCACTAACTTGAACACTATTCTCATGATCAGATTGCACACAGGTCCTTACAAAATCCCCAGCAAGATGACTTAGTGGGTAAAGGTACTTGCCATTGCTGAGTTCAAGCCCAGGAACTCATAGGATAGGGGAGGAAGGCCACACTGTGGCATGGGCTTGCCCACACTCGTACAAAACTAAAATGGACTATTAGGATTATCAAATGGATTCCCGAGGCATCAGAAGCTGAGCCCGCTGAGGGAAACCCATTAGTTCCAGTCCTCTTGAGGTTTCAAGTCTTGAGTCTGACTTTTAACACATTTCTCTATCTGCAAGGTACACACACACACACACACACACACACACACACACACACACAGGCATACTAAAACTGATTTTATTTGAGAATGCCATGGCGGCTGGTAGAACAAGTCACGTGTCTGATGTTGACTCGCTGTCGAGAGAGTTAGAAGCTTACTCCAGCAGATTGGGCGGCATCAATTTGGAAGGTAGAAAAAAGCAACTCCTGGTCCAACAGCTGTGAAAGGAGAGGAAGCGAAGGTCTGGGCTGGTGGAGGACAGATGAGCTGCTTTACCAGGTGACATCACCAAGGACCAGTGACAAGCACCACTCTTGCCTCTTCAGCACCCCGAGGAGGAGGCTCTGCAGGCCCACTAACCTACTTTTCTTGATGACGTCATAGTCGACAGCTTTCCCAGCCAGGCAGAACTTCCCTGCAGTTTTGGTTGCCATGGGAGGATCCCCAGGGCTGGCTGCAGTGTGACAACTCACTCACAAAGCAAATCAATTTTACCAAGCTCTCAAAGCTCTCTCTCTCCTCTCTGGCCAGCAAATTTCCCAGGCAAGCGGAACACAAAATCAATATGCAAATGTGGCTGTTTCCCAGTCCCACCATTTACTGATGAAAGGGACAGGGTGGATGACTTTCAGAATGGTCCATCTCGCAGACCCAATCTGTTTATAAGCACAAGAGGGACCAGGAAAACCCCCGCTGAGTCTCCGTGGCAGTCTTTCATACGGGTTCCATTAAGAAAGATGTGGTCGGGGGTTGGGGATTTAGCTCAGTGGTAGAGTGCTTGCCTAGCAAGCTCAAGGCCCTGGGTCCGGTCCTCGGCTCTGGGAGGGGGGGAGAGATGTGGTCTGGATGGTACCCACCCCATGTGTTAAAGGCTGCTTCCCAGCTTCCTCCTACCAGTGACTGTTAGGAGATGGGACCAAGTGAGAGGATTTTAGGTCATGGTGAGGATGCCCTCAAAGGGAAGCATGGAACTCTGGCTCCTTCCTTCGCTGAAGTATTTGTCCTCTGGCCACAGAGAGATGGTTTTGCTTGATTTCTCAATGTTATGAAATGCTGCCTTTCTACAGGACCCACAGACAAGGAAGCCAACCCGTCATGGGCTGAAACCTCCAGTCTACGAGACATGAATAAGCCTTCTCTTCTTACAAAAGGTTATTCAGTATTAGGTATAGTGACTGGAAGGTGACTAACAAAATCTTGTAACGCCCTGGGTCCTACAGTTCCCAGTAACTGGTCTCCTGCTCCTGTCTTTGTTCATCAACCATCCCCACCGCTCCCTTTCCAGCAGTATATTCTCTTTTTCACACTGTAAGTCACATCATGGTACTCCTCTCCCCAGACCCTCCAGAATCCTTACTCGGGCATGTCAGGCAAACCAAAGATGGAGAGAGAGAGATGCCAAAAGCTGGCATAACAAAAGTGAAGAAATTAGTGGTGGTGGTGGTGGTGGTGGTGTGTGGCAATGTCACCCTTTAATAAGTAACATGGTGCCGTAAAAAGAATTTGAATCTGAGAAGCCCTGGACCCATCCCCTTGCTGACGCTTTCTAGTTATGTGGTTATGTGAAAGTGTTCCCTGTTTCTGAGACTCGGATCCCAAACTGTTAAAACAACAGTCCTAAGTATTAAAACACCCATTTTGTGGGGTTCTTAGGGAAAATGGGAGACAATGTGGGGACAAATTCTGGAGATGTTTTGAATTACCAAGTCAGAAACTGCAGGACTCCTGGGAGTTGTACATATGGATGACCTGTGAAGCCAGGATAATCAGATCTTTTTTTTTTTTTAAGTAGCTGCCAAAACACTCAAATCCATTGCTTCAGGCAGAAAATTCCATGTGGGCAGAAGAAGAGGCAAGATGATTGGGAAGGTGGCCAAATTTT
>CABHPH010000747.1:0-20677 GCA_902168325.1 Peromyscus nudipes
AAAAGAGTGAAAACAAACAGCAACAGACACTCCCCACAAAACATTCCTTTATAAACATTTGGATTAGAAATTGAAATCAACATTTGTATTCTCAAAGAGTATGGACTTATAGTGTGTGTGTGTGTGTGTGTGTGTGTGTGTGTGTGTGTGTGTGTGTGTGTGTTCGGTGTTGGGGACTGAGCCAACATGCCAGGGAGACACTCTGCCCTAAGGTGCATCCCTGGCCCTCTTATTTCTGCTTTTAAACATTAGTTTCTCATTGATATAAAAAGGAATAAACTGTGAGTATATCTGGTTGATGTTGATGGCATTTTGCATGACTTTTTAATACTGTGACTTTATTTTCCAAGTTCTCTTAAGAACATAATGCTTTTATTATTAAAAATGCCTTTTTTCCCACGTTATATCACAAAATGGCTTAAGGTCCAAATGTTTTATTTGTGTTTTTTCACCTCGCTATGTTTAAAACATACTTGCAAGCTCTTGCTAATTCTCCACTGACAGCATCCTATCATGGAATATAAATATGTTTTACTTCACTAATATCTAATCATCCGTTCCTCTCCCTTTTCAATTGCTGTACATGGGACAATAATCAACCTTGTAGCTAAATCTCTATTTGCTTCTATTATTTCCTTAAGGTGCATTTCGAGACATGGCAGCCTGCCAAGGATTTGTAGGTTTTCAGAGCACACTTCTCATGGCATTTTGTACATGTGCCAAATTTCCTTCACAGAAACTTCTCCCTCACTTCCCCCCATCCAGTGGCAATGTTTGAGAAGTTAGATTTTTTTCCCTCCTTGCACAATATTGGATGGTTACTCTGTAGTAACTGTGGGTTTAAATAGTTCCTTGTTGCTTACTTATAAACCTTCTTTCATTAATTGTCTGCTTTGGAATTTTGTCCATTTGAAAAAAAATCTGTTGTTTTTCTTATAAAATTGAAATATATATGTATTAAAGATATGAACACTTTGTCTTGTTTTTTCAGTAATTTTCTCCTTGATTTTTGGTTATTGTTGGGTTTTATTTGTTTATTTATTCACATGACCTCAAGTCATGTGGGTGAACTGTATTTCTTGGTGTGTGCTAATTACCTTTTCATATATCATCTGTTCTTTTGCATTATCCCTGGATTTCATATATCATGTCATACATTCTTGAATATAAACGTATCTACAGTGGTATTCTCTGTGTGCAAATGTTTTGAATGCACATTAGTTACAGTGTGCTAAAGATCTTGCTGCATTCATTTTCTTACTCAGTGTTACAATTCTAAGTTGAATTATGTTTTAGTACATACATCTACAGCACTCCATAATACATAACAGCATTCCAAAATTACAGGCATGCGCCATCACACCTGGCTTTAAGCCATGGATTTGTGTAGGTCAAAGCACTCTGATCGCCTTCACAGTTCTGCTGTATATGATGGTAGTCACATCCATAGTACTCTCTCAGAATGATGACACCTTCTGATGTCTAATACTCCAGAATCCTAACATGTCTGTTCATAGTAAGCAACAGTTCCGAGGCACCATCTCGTCACTGTGTAGAGGAGACATGTCATTGGCTTCTTCAAAGCTACTTTATTATTGTTTTAATGAAGTCGTCTCCAGCTCCATAGTGAGTTTGAGGCTAGCCTGGGGTTACCTGAGACCCTGTCTCAAAATGTTTTTCTTCTTCAGCAAGTAAAAAGGGACTTCTGTTTTTGGCAGAAGATTCCCAGTCATCTTAGAGTCCAAAGTACTGAGTTTTGCCCACCCCCATGTCACCATCCCCGATGGCAAGATGACCCTTTTCACGGAAGGACCTTGGCTCTGCCACAGAAGATTTGGAGGCTCTGTGTTCTCTTTCCTTTGCAGCTTTGCTAGGCTTCAGATTAAATTAAAATCTGGTCTTACTTTTTTCAGCATGTTTTGCTCTATAGCTAAAAAATTTACTTAGTTTTATGATCATTTTCTTCTTTTTCCTTACTTTTTTTTTAATCAAGGTATAATTTACACACACAAAGTTGTCATGCAAAAAAAATGTAGAGCTCAGTGTCTATTTAGTGTGCGTGTGTGTGTGTGTGTGTGTGTGTGTGTGTGTGTGTGCATATACCCTTGTAACTACTGCCTCATAACGTAACTTGTAACACTTCTGGCAATTCACAAGGCTTTTCATACCCCCCCCAAGCCTTTCCTATCACCATAGCACAATTATTAGAATTCTTTCATGTAATGTCATCATTCCCCTTCTTTAATTTAAAAGGATCCATGATTTATATTGTTTGTTTGCTTGTTTGTTTAAGACAGGGCCTGTAGCCCAGGCTAATTTTGAATTTGTCGTCATCTCCTGTCCACATCAACCTTCCCTACCTTAGCCTCCCAGGTGCCTGGATTACAGGTGCACACCACCTTATCAGGGCCTGACTGTAGTTTCAATATTCACTTCTAAGATGAATGTGATGCTTAATCTTGATTATCAACTTTATTGGATGTGAGACATCTAACAGATTAGCAACATACGCTTCTGGGCATTTCCAGAGATGACTGAACATGTGGGACGGCATCTGAGGAGTATGGGAATTGAGGACCTGCCCTGAATGTGTAGAGCACCATCCAGCATGCTGGAGGATGGATAAAAAACACTAGCAGAGGAAGGAGCCGAGACATCATGAGCATGCTGCCCTCTTCCCAGTGAGTGTGTCCATTTTGCCACACGGCCTTCATGGACATCAAATGCCAGCTTCTTGGGTTTCTCAACAAGGACTCAAACCAGCAACTCTCCAGAGCACTTCTAGGCCTCGAGCCTTGGATGGAGAATACATCACTGGTTCTCCTTGTCCAGACATCCGGCGCCTTAAACTGAGAAGCTGCCAGATTCTCTGCCTCTCCCGCTGAAGACGGCCATTTTTGGACCACCCAGTCTCCAATTCTGTAAGCCATCTAATAAATCCCTCCTGTTCCCCTAGAGAACTCTAATACAATGAATAATAGAAACTGCCTTTTTCATGTCCATTTTGCCATTGTTTTTAATCCTCGTGAAAAAGAGTTGGAGGACAGTTTTAAAAGTTAAGCTATATGAGGTTTATTTTTCTTAGGTTTGTAGGAATCCTTCAAATATTCTGAATGTAGGTATCTTTCTGAATTGTGCTTTCTTTCATTTTGCCTGGTGTGTGCATTTTAATGAGGTCCAATTTTAAAATTCCATTCCTTTCAGGGTCTCTCTCTCTCTCTCTCTCTCTCTCTCTCTCTCACACACACACACACACACACACACACAGAGGCTTGACCTTGAATTTTAATCCTCCTGCCTTCTTCCAAGTGCCTGAATCAGTCTTTATTTTTTAATTTTTTTAAATCAGTCTTTCTTTAGCACTTTTTTGAGCTTAAAGGTCATGGATGTGTTCTTCTGTTTTGTGTTTGCTTGTCTTCTAGACAGGGTTTCTGTATGTAGCCCTGGCTGTCCTGGAACTCCCTCTGTAGACCAGGCTGGCCTCCAACTCAAAGATCCACCTTCCTCCGCCTCCTGAGTACTGGGCATAAAGGTGCATGTCACCATGCCCGACATCATCCTGTGTTTTTGTTTTGTTCTGTTTGGAGCTTTGCTGTTTTGACATGTACCTTTAGGTGAAGGGTTTATCTAGAATCAGCTCTGTGCTATGGTGTGACATAGGTCAGAGTTGCCCCATGTTGTATATTCAATGGATTCAGCACCAGAACGGAGAGAGACCAGCTTGCATTTGGGTGTCTCTTTACACTTTTTGTTTTGATAGTGGTCCTTGAAGTGATGGGCAGATGATATATCATTTTCTTTTATTAAAGATTTTAAAATTGGGGCTGAAGAGAAGGCTCAGATGTTAAGAGGATTGGCTGCTCTTCCAGAGGACCCAGGTTCAATTCCTAGCACCCACATGGTGGCTCATATCCACCTGTAACTCTAGTTCCAGGGAATTCGATGATGCCCTCCTGTGGCCTCGGAGGGCACAGCACACATGTGTTGCACATACATATGTACAGACCAAACACCCATACACATAAAAATAAATAACTGTATTTTTTTAAGAATATAAGAAGAAGACATTAAAATTAGTTAAAGCTATAGGCATCTCTTCCAGTGCTAAAGCTTTGTATACTAATGCTTCCTCCTCTAAGAGTTTTTGGGGTATGACTGGGAGATAGGAACATGGGCATCCCCGTTCATCTCTCCCTACTCCCTGATTGCAAACACAACATGACCAGCTGCCTCCCAATCCTACCATCAACCCCTCTGTGTTGACATACTGCCTCTAACTGTGAGCTAAAATGGACCCTTCCTTCTTGATCAGGATGATTTCCGACTTGGGCCAGTTCACACCTCCTTAGGCAACCTGGTGGTCCCTGGCTCCCAGGAGGTCACCCCACTGATGCCTAATTTAGTTCGTACATGTCATCAGCATAACACTACAGTCCAGAACTCCTGGACTCAAGTACTCCTCCTGCCTTAGCCTTCCGAGTAGCTGGGACCACAGGTGTGTGCCACCATACCCAGCAAATGCTTCTCTCTTTATGTTACCTCTGCTAGGTATTTTGACACAGCAATATGAAAAAAAATAACATATTATATATCTAAACTTGTGACAACTTTATTGGTGAAAAAGGGTTGAAAGTGGAAAAACTTTAAGAAGCCATGATGTAGTCCACCTGTGCTGTGGGATGGTCTGTATGTCAAATTGCTCTGATTGGTCAATAAATAAAACACTGATTGGCCAGTGGCTAGGCAGGAAGTATAGGCGGGACTAACAGAGAGAATTAAAAGAACAGGAAGGCGGAGGGAGTCACTGCCAGCCACTGCCATGACAAGCAGCATGTGAAGATGCTGGTAAGCCACGAGCCACATGGCAAGGTATAGATTTATAGAATTGGATTAATTTAAGATATAAGAACAGTTAGCAAGAAGCCTGCCACGGCCATACAGTTTGTAAGCAATATAAGTCTCTGTGTTTACTTGGTTGGGTCTGAGTGGCTGTGGGACTGGCAGGTGACAGAGATTTGTTCTGATTGTGGGCCAGGCAGAAAAACTCTAGCTACACACCTGGAATCTGTTTAGGTACAACCTATATAGAAACTTTACAAAAATGTTTATTGAGGTTTTTACTGCAGCGTTATAGTAAATACTGAGTGATACATGTAGCGTGCTTACTGTTAGCAATCATATTTTGTTGCTGTTTATTTTTGTGTTTTGTTGTTTGTTTGTTTGTTTATTTGTGACAGGGTTTCTCTATGCAACCCTGGCTGTCCTCAAACTTGCTCTGTAGACTCAGAGATCCTCTTCCCTCTGCCTCCTGATTGCTGGAATTAGAGGAGTCCATCTCTAGGCCCAGCCTGATGATCACATTTTTTACTTCAACTATCAACAAGGTATGTCTAGTTCAAATAATTATCTTTTATAATATGCAAAAAAACTTGTTTAATCCAAGAGTTTTTACAAATACAGTACACAAGCTTAGTTTAAAATCTGGGCGGTCAGTAAACATACATAGATTTTACTCAACCATTATGTCAAACGTAGCCAAGCTATGATGATCTATAAATTATAAGCAAAAGAGACCTTCTTCAGCAAGGCCTGTGCTATTGTTTGAATGTGAGGTGTCTCCTGCAGCCTCGTGTGTATGAACACTTAGTTCCCAGCTGGTTGGAAGAGTTTGTGACCTTGAGGAGGCGGGGCCTAGCTGACAGAAATGGGTCACTGAGCACTGGCTCTGAGGATCATAGCGCAGCCTCACTCCCAATCTTCTGTTGATGTCCTGAGTTACTCAGGTGCAAACAAGAAACCTCACGTGTCAGCTACCACAGCTTAGACCCTTTCTTGTCACGTCCCCCCACCTCGGTGGATTGTACCCTCAAACTGCAAATGAAAATAAGCCCCCCTCCCTTAATTTGCTTCTTAATCAGGTTACAGAGGTCAGAAAAGTAACTAAAACAACCCAGGGACAGTGGTAAGGACAGAGGGAATCTCAGGAAAACATGATGAGTAGATAGCTTCAGAATCTGGAAACTGCCCAAGATTGCTACAGGGATGGAGCTGTGTCCTCACTGAGTCTCCTGGTATTATTAAATACGTGGCTCTGATACTTCTTTTCTTCTTGTCTTTTATGGATGAATTCACCCTCTGAATTTCTAGAAGATACATACCTGTAATCCAAGCACTCCAGATTCTGAGGCAGGGGAATTACCATAAGTTCAAGACCAGCCTAAGCTACATAGTAAGTTCCAGGCTAGCTTAAGCAACATACAGAGACATGGTCTCAAATGAAAAAAAGAAAACAAGCCCCAATAGACGGTCCATAGGCCGTAGTTTACTAACTCTTACTGTAAGGGATGCTTAAGAGATCCTTGTCCATTCTAAACCATCCTGTTTTGCTCACGGACCCTGCTTTCCTTGCAAGAGTCTTACTCCATGCCTCCTTTTCCCTGGTCACTGTCAGGCCACAGGTTGGCAGTGATGCAGCAGTGAGGACCTGGCTATGGTGGCTGGTTGGATTGTAGTGTTACAGTCATGTAGGTTTCCTTTTTCTCTTTCAGAAAGAATGTGTAGCGCTGTTGTGTGACAAAACTTTTCCTGGGGAGACACAACACACACATCGACTCACTCCAGACAGGGAGCCCACAACAGACCAAAGTATGGATACTACCAGTCCAATGAGTTTTATTGGGGTTACATACAGGAATATGGGTGAGGGGTTACTCACAGAAGCAGAAATTACTCACAGACAGTTGCATCTGTCCAAAGCCCATCCCAGCATGGGTGAGAGTCCACAAAAGCTGGGGAACCTGGAGCACACCACATGACCTGCAGGCAGCTCAACATGTGGGATAGAGTCTTTTCCAAGTGACTCTTTCAGGCAGCTCGGCTGGTTTCTGCTTCTCTCAAGCAGCTGGTCTGGTCTCAGAGCTGCCTCTGGAGCTCTTGCTTTTCAGAAGTCTTTGCAGCTTGGCCTGTCTGAATCTTAGCTTTGTTTTCTGTCAGGGAGTGGCCTAGTGGATCTGATCAGTTTCAGGGACTTCCTGAAACTGCTTTGAGTCATTTACCTTTCTGCTTAAGGAGCTTCCCTAGAGGGTAGAATGTTTCAATGGCTGAAATGGTTTCATAAAAGGCATAGTGAGGAGATGAACCTGGAGGTGACAGTCTTCTGTATGAACAAAAGAATGAAGCTGACTCAGTAGAAAGTGGAGTCAAGACACTAAGGGAAACTGAAGTTTTATTACATCCTGGTGGGTCACGCATGTTATGCCAAACACCTTCCCCCCTCCAAGGCTTGAAAAAAAGTATTGATTTTATTATTTGTGGTGTGTGTGTGTGCTCCTAAACACACATATAGATAAAAAAATTCAAATAAAATGTTTTCTTTTCTATTAAGGAGTGTTTAAGTTGGGTTCTATGTCACACAAAACTGAAGCAAAACTTCCTACATCATACATTGATTAATATTCACTAAAGGAAAAAACCAGCATTGAGGGTGGAGACCACCAGACTAACCAGTGAGCTTCAGGCAATTGAAAGACCCTGTAAACAAAGTGGACGGCACATGAGGAAAGACACTTGCATACACTAGCCTGTACACACACATACAAATACACATACACACATATAAAAATAAAATTAGTTTAAAAAAATTAAGGTTAGATTCTGGAACATCTTATCAAGAGCCACGCTGTTAGGGTCCTAGAGAAGTCCCACAAAAGACCACCATTCACATATGCAATCAACAAGAGCATTAATTATCTAGAAAATAAAAGTACCAGCATGCTAGGGCCACACATCCAACGCAAATGTCGACCCCGAGAGAAGCTTGCAGACTCCTTTTTATGCACAGCCAAAGGAATGCTAGAAGCAGTTAGCTCATCCTATCAATGATTGGCTTATGTGAGTGGCAATCATATTAGTACATTCCTGATTGGTTAGGGCTAGCAGGCATTGGCTAAAGCTATAGTTTTTCCATTTGGGGGCAAGTCTGGACAAGTCCCAGGCTCTGTCCTTATTTGGTTATTGCCTTGAGGTACTATGGGGGCTAGCTCAGCCTGGTGTGTGCAGTTCCCCATGTCCTTGCTATTGGGGGCATTGGTGATTGATTGCCCCTTGTTCCTGGCTTCTTCAGGAACTGTTCAGTGTCAAGAGGCAGGAACTGAGGCCTAGTTCTTAACTGAGTTATTAGGAGCCTGTCATGGTATTTGCCTGGCCTTCTCGATATATGTAGAAGCTAAAGTGGCAGGCCATGGCACAAGAAGCAGTTACCTGGAGGGACAGCAAGACAAGGCTGGCAGTAAGGACACAGTGTAAGAATACTAGGTTTCAAAGTTCACTTCCTGTGTGAGTGTACTGTTATTTATTAGGCAGCACTGTTTACATGCGAGAAAAGCCACAGGGTACAACAAAACCCACTTTAAGAGTTTATTAGGGGAAGGGGAACAGAAGGGATGTGCTTAGGCCTGTTGGAATGATCGCACAGGAAGAGAGGGGAGGCATAGATGGAACCTGTTTTTTATAGGCCCCCTCCAACCCCCGCACATGCGCATATGGGCTCACACAGCTACTCCACACATGCGCATAGACACTGTGTGCAAATTATGTGATCACGAAGCACATGGATTATGTAGGATTTAAGGCCCTGGGATGACTAAGCATCTTGCTTGGCTGCTGGACAGCGCATGTGCAGTCATGTAGCTGGGGGAGGGGCTAAGAATTCTAACTTGTACATTTGTTGTTCTTGGCTCAGTAGACTTTGGAAAGATGTCTCTGGCAGTTCAGTTTCTTCAAGGAATTTATGTTGAAAAACAATCCTATCACAGAAGATTCTTTTATTATTTATTTATTTTTATGTGCATTGTTGTTTTGCCTGCATGTATATCTGTGTGAGGGTGTTGGACCCCCTGGAACTGGAGTTACAGACACTTGTGAGCTGCCATGTGAGTGCTGGGAATTGAACCTGGGTCCTTGGGAAGAGCAGACTGTCCTCTTAACCGCTGAGCCATCTCTCCAGCCCCACAGAAGACTCTTATAGAGAATGGGTTGCAATAGATGCACAGTGGTGTGTGCTTGAGATCTTGGGTACTGTAGAAGGAGACAGTTTACAGCTGCAAGGGATTTGTATGAAAATAGATGAGGCTTTCCTTTATCTTATTTCATCCCAGCCCAGTCCACGTTTAGTGACAGACAGGAAGTCGGAGTCTTCAGCTGGAAAGGCTGATGTTGTACCTATAGTTCCAGTTGGGAGTCAGCTTGACCTGGAAGCTTTGTAGGAAAGGAGCAAAGCCCAAGTCTAGCAAGACAATGGAGCAATTGTACGCTCTTAGAATCTTCTGAAAATAATAAAATAAAACTCAAACCATTAATAAAACCTTTTAGAACCCCCCCCAACCCTGCAAATGAGAAAAACTTCAGGCCCACAAAACCTCACCATGTCAGCTGCTTAACATAATAAATGCATTGTAGCTTTGAGCCAGAACAGAAGAACTTTTGCCAGCATTCTAACTCTGTTTGGCCAACCAAGATCATAAATAATCTCTCACGTGATGCTACCCTTCCGACTTAAAACACATTTATTGTCTGGAGAGGGGGCGGGGTGGGGCGGTGTATGTGTTCTATGGTGGGCATGCAGAGGTTAGAGGACTACTACAGGAGTTGGTTCCACCACATGCATTCTTGAGATTGAACTGAGGTCATCAAACTTGGCAGTAAGCGCCTTTACCTGCTGAGCCGTCACGTGCCCTTCCGGTGGTGGCATCTTTAAGAGGCAGGTGAACGCCGTTAGATTAGCTTATACATTCTAATCACTTTCCAACATCTCAAGAGAGATTTTTACTTATGTGATAGCCCTAGAGTGTGCAGCCAGTAAAAACAGGCCTCATCTCAGTAATACTGCTGAGAGACATTCTTCATTCACTAACATACATGGATGTAAATGGTGTACTGTATGCTGACATATCCCTGACTTTGCATTGGGAAGTACAATAGGAAACTCTAAAAGGACCATTATTTAGCATAATAAAAGAAAACCCAAAGAGCTTCTACACAGACTACTCCAGATGACTTCACTTCTTTGATAATAATAATAAAAAAAAAGATACAGCAAAGGAGGCGCTCCCCACATAGGCCCAATGTGCAGGACCAAGAGGCCACAGTAGAGTTTAGGATTCCAAGGAAACTGCTAGCAAAAGACTTAACCTCTGCACCTCCTCAATCTGCCAGAACCCCAAGAACATTGAGGCTACAGATACCGACATCGCCTACTTGACCCACCTGTGCCCAGCACCATGTGGAACCCCGCTTGAGCCAGAGACATCTGAGAACTTTACCTTTCAACTCAGTACAGCAGTGTCAGCAATTTGTAAGTCAGTCAACCTTGGTCAGAGGGGCTTCTGCAGCGGCAGCAATTCATGCAGAAACTCTTCACTAGGGCTGAGAGTAAGCGACATTTGGGTGCTCAGCCCTAAATAGGACATTATTATTAATTCATCCAAGGCTCGGGGTATTAGGGAAGATGAGAATGAATGTGAGTCTCCAAGGATGGGAAGGAGTGTTGTGAAATGGCGTCTTCTTCATCTGACAATGGCCGTTGCACTCACGAGTTCACGGTAGTTATGTGACCTGCACAAGATCAGGCCAACAAGATCAGTCACTATTCCAGCAGGCAGCACTAATTGGACCCAGCAGGTTACAGAAAAAGAAGAAGGAAAAGGAGAAGGAGGAGGAGGAGAAGAAGCAGAAGAAGCAGAAGAAGCAGAAGCAGAAGCAGAAGAAGAAGAAGAGGAGGAGGAGGAAGAAGAGGAAGAAGAAGAAGACAGGAGGGTGAGGTTAGGGGTGTCAGGAAGGAGTGAGAGGAGAGGGGAAGGGGTGGAATTTGCTCAACTTACATTGTGTATATGTGTGAAGTTGTCAAAGAAGAAATACAGATTTTAAAAAATAATTACAAAAATACAGGTCATTATTGTTACAAGGTACAAAAAAATAAACACTCTGATTAACACAGCTATACGATTTGTTTTAATTTTTCAAAAGCCTATGAAGACAGTGATCTTGTCTTTAGGTCATAAGAATCTTGATGTAGGAAGTAAGATGATGGACAGCAGAAGTGGGGGCCTCGCTGGAGGAAGAAATGGAGCCATCTTAGGGTAGGTAGGAAAGGACAGTGTGGGAAGCGAATGATGGCAAGCAAAGCATAATGACATATATGTGACATATATGTACGAGGAAGCCACAATGAAACTCAATACTTTATACATTAACCTAAAAAAGTTAATTAAAAAATGAAAACATATAGTCCTTTTATTAAAGTTGTTTCCATTAAAGTCTGTTGGGAAGGAAATATCCAGGCTTCTTGTTTATGTGGGGCACAGTGCTTATGATACCAAATATGTAGCTTCTTTAAGATTTTTGCCATTTATGGTAATTTCACACATGTGATGTTTTGGTTGAGATGGCACATGGTGGACAAGTACTGTGGATGTGCATGTGGGAGTTCATTTTGATCCTGTGGTCTTGGTCACAAGGCCCTCATTGCAGTAACCGCGGCTGATTTATTTGACAATGTCTTCTTTCTTTGTATGCTTTAACATCTTGAAGCAAAGATTGTGTGTCCATCCAACAGCGAGCCACAGCATTTAAATTGACCAACCAAATATTACAACTGCTTTGAGGTAGCCAAATGTAAACTAAAAGCCTTAATTAAAATGGTGCAATGCTCAATAACTTAGCATCTGTAGTTTGGTAAATTTAGATTACCATGGAAAAATTCTTTAAAAAAAAAAAAAACTAACCAACTTTATGGCTAGGAATGTAGCTCATTTGGTTAAGTATTTGCCTCGCATGTATAAAAGCTCTAAGTTTGGGTTCGATCTCCAGTATTGCATACACCAGGCTCAGGCCTATATATAATACCATCGCTTTTGAAACAGGAGTAGGATTAGAAGTTCAAGGTCACCCTCAACTCTATATAGACAGTTTTAGGCTGGCCTGGGTTGCATGAGAACCTCCCAATACAAAAACCAAAACAACTTGGATTTTTAACATAACTGTAGAATCAGACAAGTTCAAATCCATAACACAGCAGGTGATATTTTACTTTCTGAAGCCAAATTCTTCTCCCAATATGAACGCAGCTCATCTGTGGCAGGCCCTTTAGCGTTCTTTCTGCTTTTGTGTCCTACATGTGAGGTGTGTGTGCTGATTAATGAATCATTTCCTCATCTCTGGAATCTCTGGAACTGTTACAAAACCTCTACTCACAGTGTTCCTGGTGACAACACTTAGTCTGCTCCTGATGTGTGCTTGGCACACATTTTTCTGGACCTTTCTCAGGTGCTAAAACAAAGACGAGGATCATTGTGCTTGCCCTTCATATTAGGCTGGTTTCACATTAAGGTACTCTTATATTAAATGACTCAAGCCAAAGTCTTTGGTCAACTGTGAATAGAAAAAGAAGCTTTGTGTTTGTAAGAGGCAAAGAATTCTAGAGGGATGACTGCCCATTTGCTGTTGGGACATGCCAACTCTTGGTAGCGTAATAGACAAGGCTCTGACTTACTAGACTGTGTATTCAATGACAGCCTGTTTTTCTATGCTACTCCCACCTGTGTCTCATCACTCTGCAACAGTGTGGTTCATTGCTTCTATTAGAGATTGTGTGTGTGTGTGTGTATGTGTGTGTGTGTGTGTGTGTGTGTGTGTGTGTGCTGTATACCCATGAGCGTGCAAGTGCAAGAGCCTATACTCTGTACATTCAGAGGCCAGAGCAAGTCATCAGGAGTCTTTCCCTATGACTCTATGCCTATTGCCTTGAGACAGCCTCTCACATAACTGGAAGCTCTTCATTTTGTCTAGGCTGGTCAGCCAGAGAACTCTCAAGATCCATCCATCTCTGTTTCCCAGTGTTGGGGTAACTGGCATGCATAGCCATGCACGGCTTTCCACATGGTTTCTGGGGATTCTAATCCTGGTTTTGGGTACTCACGCTTGCAGAGAAAGCATTGCCAACTACCTCCTCCAGACTTCTGTTCGAAATTTTAAACTAAACTGGACATAATGGTACAGGCTGGAGACTGAGGCAGGTTCAAAAGCTCAAAGGTCAACCGAGGTTACAGAGCTAATTCAAAGTCAACCTGTGCATCTTATCCAAGACTGTGTCTCAAAATTAAAGACAAAAAGGATGGAATGAGGATGTAGCTCAGCGAAGAACACTTGCTTGGCATACACAGGTCTTAGGCTCAATTCTCAACACTAGAGGGAGGTAGGCAGTAGGTAGAGATGGATGCATAGATAGATAGATAGATAGATAGATAGATAGATAGATAGATAGATAGATAGATAGATAGATGATAGGTAGATAGATAAGTAGGTAAATAGATAGATCAATGACTTAAAATGCAGAACTTGTTAGAATCTATGTGTACAATTACACAAAGTCCTTGTAATTTATTGGTTGGTATAGCATAAACTGGACCTGCTGGTGTGAACAAATGTGATATTTAAATTACTTATTAATCCCTTCAAATCATGCTTACAGTGTAACACTAATTGCTAAGTGGTCTTTCTATAAAAAAAAAACAAACCTGGAGGCTGATATTGGGGTGAATGCTGAAAGATCAGAGACAAAGGAACAAGCCACCTCTTACCTCTAGGACTCTTCAGCCTAAAAAGCTTTCCTCAGCCAAAAGACTTTAGTTCCTGTCTCCTCATGTTTTATATACCTTCCTCTACCCACCCATATCATTTCCTGTCTCAACTTTCCTAGTACTGGAATTAAAGGCATGTGATTCCCAAGTATTGGGATTAAAAGTGTGTGCCACCACTGCCTGGCTCTGTTTCTCTCCTAGACTGAGTCATGTAGTCCAGGGTGTCTTTGAACTCACAGAGATCCAGGTGGATCTCTGCCTTCTGAGCACTAGGATTAAAGGTGTGTGCCACCACTGCCTGGCTTCTATGTTTAATCTAGTGGCTTGTCCTGTTCCCTGATCTTCAGGCACATTTATTAGGGTACCCAATATATCACCACATTGCAGTTCCCCCAAATACTGAGTAGCTTTCATCATGAGTGACTTATTCTTTTGCACACAGGTCTGCGGTCATCTGGGTCAGCTCTGTATCATGTGACATGTCATCTTGGCTCGGTTTTAGTCTTTTGTCAGATGTAAGGCTGTCTGTGTCTATCTCACCTGGGGTCCAGGCAGAAAGGATGGTTGTTAGCTGGCATGTGCTGTCTTCAGGATGTCAGAGGTTGAGCCAAAGACAAGAGAACCTTGAAGTCCTGTCTTTGTGTGTCATAATGTCCTGACCAGAGCAAGTTATGTGGGTCAACCTCAGTGGAGGGGGAAACATACCACACCCATCCTAGTGTGTTGTTAGATTTATGTGGCTGAGGGATGGGGAGAATAATTGTGGACAATATTCCAATCTAGTCTACAGGGCTTCACGTTACATGAACTCTGTCTGTGCCCCTCCAGCCCTTTGGCCTCAATTTCTATTGCTAATATGCCCAGTGGGAGTGAGAGTACTTTCTATAACAACTAAGAATCTCAAAGGAAGCGAACGGCTTCCACGTAGCTTGACAACCATAAATCTAGAAGCTGGTCTAGCTGGTTTTCAATTTGGATACAATGTCTGGCTTCTTTGTTGGTTTACTTTTAAGATAAAATCAATGTTTTAACATATTTATTAGGACTCCCCCACCCCAGTAGTGCTGGAGATCCAACTGAGGCCTCTTATATTCTGGGCAAGCACTCTACTGCTGAGCTACAGCCTCAGCTCAAATATTAAGCTTAAATGTGTTTTGCTGTGTGTTTTTGTAGTCCTGGGATTAAACTCAGGGCCTATGCATGCCAAGCAAGCGCCCTAAAACTAATTGAAACTCCCAGTCCAATTTTGTTTTGATATAGTGCATACACATGATTCTCCATTTGATACTTATGCAAACCTATACCATAAGTGATAATAGGTAAGAGCTTCTATTTATAGATAGATTTAGTTGGCCTAGCATATTGCTGGGGATATAATAATACAGTCAAGAAATAATTGCTAATTGAAGTATATTATGTCCTTATTTTCTAGTAATTATAACTGATCATCTCATAATAATGTGGAGATGAGCAGACTTTTGGAAATATGATGACATAGTGCTCTGGTTTTATTTCTTCTGCTGTGATAAAACACCCTGACCAAGGGCAGCTTAGAGGAGGAAAGGCTTTTTGGCTTACACTTCTAGGTCACAATCCATCACTGAGGGAAGTCAAGGCAGGAACTCAAAGGAAGAATGTGAAGGTAGGCCTGAGAGCTGTTTCATACAGCATTACCTCCGACCGAGGAACTCACTTCACAGCTAAAGAAGTGCAGCAGGACCCAGGGAGAATGCTGCTTGCCAGCTGGATCCCATACTAGCTCATACTCAGCAAGCCCTCTCAGACAATTCAGGACCACCTGCCTAGGAACTGTACTTCCTGCAGTGGGCTAGGCCCGTCTGTATCAATTAACAATCAAGACAACCCCTACAGACATGGATGGCCACAGGCCAATCTGATGCAGGCAGTTCTTCGATGGAGACTTTCCTCTCATATGACTCTAATCTGTATCAAGTTGACAGTTAGAGCTAATCAGGATACACATATATTCGTGGACAGCCGCTGACTTCATTGGTATCCTATCAGTCACGCCATTTGTAATGTCATGCATCCGAGAGTGATGTTTCTGCTTGCTCTCTTTTAGAACAAAACAGTTGTAAGATTGTAGCTAGAGTTTTCCTGCCTGACCCACAGTCAGGACAAATCTCTGTCACCCGCCAGTCCCACAGCCACTCAGACCCAACCAAGTAAACACAGAGACTTATATTGTTTACAAACTGTATGGCCATGGCAGGCTTCTTGCTAACTGTTCTTATATCTTAAATTAATCCATTTCTATAAATCTATACCTTGCCACATGGCTTGTGGCTTACCGGCATCTTCACATGCTGTTTGTCATGGTGGCGGCTGGCAGTGTCTCTTCAGCCTTCCACTTTCCAGAATTCTCTCCTCCTTGTCCCGCCTATACTTCATCCTGCCTGACCACTGGCCAATCAGTGTTTTATTCATTGACCAATAAGCAACATGTTTGACATACAGACCATCCCACAGCATAAGATGCTTTTTCAGTAATGAAAATTTGTTGTAAAATTCAGTTTTGTTTGAAAAGCTATTGCTTAATTTTCATTCTTGAAAAAAAAAAAAGCTAATGTTGCTTAGGCCAACCCAGAATTTCCAGGATCAAGTGATCCTTCTTAAATTAGCTATGACTACAGATACATCAAGGCCTTCCATCCTTTCTGTCTGGCAAAAGTCCCTAGGGCAATCTCTAAATGAGCAGTTAGAAACATGTGCTCAAACAAACAAAACCTACCGCATTTCAGTACTATACAGGCCATCCAGTGAAAATAACCATTAAAATTATTTTTAAATAGTATTCAAAGTTAAAACTGTATTTGATAGTGAACTGTGGTGACTCACATCTGCCTGTCATCTCTGCACTAGGAACCCGAGGCAAGGGGGTCACAAGTTCAAGGCTAGCTGGACTGTGTAGCAAGACCTGTCTCGATAAACAAGTGAGTGAGGAGGTGAAATATGTATGACATGGATATACAGGGGCAGTGAAGTGACTAGGTGTCTCTTGAAAGATTATTTCCCTCTTAAAAGAAAATAGATGAGTATGAGAGTTGATTTTATGAATGCATAAAGCAAAGAGAATGTAACTGAGACATGGTTTTGTGCGCTCCATGGTGACATCCTTAGGAGAAGAGTATGACCCAACTCCTAACTGCCTGCCCAGGCTTTTTCACTGACTCTGGAATCTTGCAACAGATCTTGGGCTGTTTTGTTTTGTTTGCTAATTGTTTTGTTTCAGAATTGTTGTCTTTTATTTTTGTGAAGATAACTTCTCAAGTTGCCCTGGCTGGCCTCCAAATTGTCATGTGGCTAAAGGGGATTATGGGAGTGTGCCACCACCTTGCCTGGCTTGTTTGGTTTGGGTGGTAAGCGAAGTAAATGAACTCACCCTTCATACTAGAGTGGAAGAACAGTTGGTTGAGTACCCTTCAGAGTGTACTGGGCCGGCAGTAACTAGAGTACCGCCATTTTTTTTTTTTTTTTTTGAGACAGCATCTCACCCTGTGGCTCAGACTAGAATGAAACATCATCCTTGCTTTCTTTTAAAATTTATTAGTATTATTTTTCTCTCTTTCCTTTAATTTTTTTTTGAGACTGCCTCACTCTGTAGCCCAGGGTTGACTTAAACTTGCTAAGTAGCTGAACCTGGCCTTGCGTTCCTGATCCCCTCAATGTTGAGATTACAGGTATTCACCACCTCCCTGGTTTTATGTGGTGTTGGGAATCAAACACAAGACTTGGTTTGTGCTAGAAAAGCATTTTACCTAAAGAACAATCAGACTACAACCCACAGAACCATGGAGGCTACATATATATAGCATGGGGAACTCTAGGACAACTGTGGCTTATAATAAGTTGTGTTTTTACTCAATTACTGAGCAAGCCTCAATGAAACATTTCACTATTAAGATAAGAATACATATTGTATCAAGCTGATAATAGAAAAATAAATAAATTAATTAATTTTAAAAAATAAAAAATAAATAAATAAATAAAAGGATACATGCAGACAGACACTGTATACATAATAAATAAATCTTTAAAAAAAAAAAGAAAAGCATTTTACCAACTGGGCTACACCTCAGCCCTCTCTGTCCCTTCTTTCTTTCCTTTTCTTTTTTCTTTCTTTCTTCCCTTTTTAAAATACGTCTCATTATGAAGCCCTGGCTGGCCTGGAACTCACCACCTTCTGAGCACTGGCATTGCAGTGGTGTGCCGCCACATTCTGCTGTTGGAAGTTTGAACCTCTGAGAGGATGCTGTTTAAACTGAGGTTTGAAGCATGAAATGGGTCTGCTAGACAGCCTGGCAGTGCACAGGAGATCAGTTCATACTTAGTTGTAAGGGCTCATCTTTTTGTTATTATCAAGTTCTTAATTTTATGTGCATGAATGTTTTGCCTGCACATATATATTTGTACCACATGGATACTATGCTGGTGGAGGTTAGAAGATGTATTCGGATCCCCTGGAACTGGAATCACATACAGTTCTGAGCTGTCATGCAGGTGCTGGGAACCTAAGCCAGGTCCTCTGCAGGAGCAGCCAGCCCTCTTAACTGCTGAGACATTTCTCCAGCCCATGATGGCTAATCTTGATGGTCAACTTGACAGGTGTAGAATCATCTGGGTGACAAGTCTTTGGGATTGTCTCGAAGGGGTTTCTAGATTCTTTAACTGAAGAGAGAAGACCCACTCTAGATGTAGACAGCACGGTACCATGGGCCTGCATCTCTGACTCAGTAAGAATCTCAACGTAAAGGACCACCAGCATTCATCTCTCTGCTTGCTTCCTGACCACTGATGCACTGTGACCGGTCACCTCACATCCGGGCCACTATGCTCCCTCACCATTATGAACTTCAAAACTTCAAGCCAAAATAAACCCCTTCCTTTTCTTTTTTTTTCAAAACAGGGTTTCTCTGTATAGTTTTTGGTGCCTATCCTGGATCTCGCTCTGTAGACCAGACTGGCCTCGAACTCACAGAGATCCGCCTGGCTCTGCCTCCTGAGTGCTGGGATTAAAGGCGTGCACCACCCCTGCCTGGCAACCCCTTCTTTCTTTAAGTTGCTTTTTCAAGTATATTTTTTACAGCAACTAGAAAAGTAACTAATACATTGTTTAAAAGAGACTGTATACGGCCAGGTGGTGGCAGCACATGCCTTTAGTCCCAGCACTCGGGAGGCAGAGCCAGGCTTATTTCTGTGAGTTTGAGGCCAGCCTGGTCTACAGAGTGAGATCCAGGACAGGCACCAAGACTACACAGAGAAACCCTGTCTCGAAAAACCAAAAAAAAAAAAAAAAAAAAAAGAGAGAGAGAGAGAGAGAGAGACTGTATACAATGCATATATATTAGATACACTATATAATTGGAGCTTTTCCAATAAATTGTGGTTTTGAATACCCATATCCTTCAGTTTTGTTTTCATCAATTTTCCATATGTTAAAAATTCTTCAAAATTGTGATAAAAAATTTTTTTTGAGACACGGTTTCACAAGACAAGGCCTTGGCTGGACTTGAACTCACCGTGTGGACCAAGGTGGCCTTGATCCCCTTGCATCTGTTTCCCAAGTGCTGGGATTGCAGGCATGTGCTGAAACACTCAGCTTAAAGCTGTAATTTTTTTTTTAAAGATTTATTTATTTATTATGTATACAGCATGTATGACTGCAGGCCAGAAGAGGGCACCAGATCTCATTACAGATGGTTGTGAGCCACCATGTGGTTGCTGGGAATTGAACTCAGGACCTTTGGAAGAGCAGTAAGTGCTCTTATCCTCTGAACCATCTCTCCAGCCCCTAAAGCTGTAATTTTTTTTCTTTTTCTTTTTTTCTAAGATAAATTCAAAAAGTTTATTGCACCAAATGTAAAGCTGTAATTTTTAAAGGCTGCATTTATACTCTGTTTTCTCTTCATACTGTGATTTTTTTTCTTTCTTTTTTTTTTTTTTTGGGTGGTTGGGGTGGGTGGTGGGGGAAGGGAGGGTGGGTGGCAGGGTCTCAGGTACACCTGGGTGACCAGCTTAAAATTCTAACATTATTCAGCTAAGAATGAATGACCTTAAATTCCTGAGTCCCCTTGCCTCCATCCCTCAAGTTCCGAGACAGCAGGCATGCGTCATCACACCCACCCTCTCCTTACTTTCATGCAGGAACTGCTCATTATAGCTTAGACATGCTCCAATGTCTCTCGTGGTAAGCGTCTTGCCAGATATACTCAGGACACGAAAAAATGAGAAGGAAGCAAATATTCATGACTTATCTACTAAATGTGGGTAAGGTGCTAAACTAACAACCTTGTTAAGATGGGGAAAAAGACCATCTCGGAAGACGCGAAAACAGAATCAGCAAAATTAAGTGACAGTTTCTCTTTACTATGGAGTCACATTCTTTGAGATGAGCCCAAACCAGGGCAAAAACCAAAGCAAACCAAACCAAACAAAAAAACAAAAAACTGCCCACTACACTTGCAAGTCAGTAATTGCCATGTGGTAAAACCATGTGTTATTTAGAGATAAACAAACAACTGTGTGCAGAAGTTTTGCAATGGACAAATCCCACAGTCCAAAGTCCTGAAGCGGGTATTTCCCCATGCCACATTTAGACGCCCCAGAGAACAGTTCGGGTTCACGTCCACTGCTAATTGCTCTCAGGCTCGAGTTGAATTGAGTGGCCTCTTTGTGGCTGAAATTTGTCCTTGTGGTTATTCTTAGAGTCCACAGTGCTGACCTTGCTTTTGGCCTCTGGAGTCACTTCCTTTACTGATGGTTTCTTTTCTTTGTAGATTCACTCGTCTGTGAAGCCTCCAGCCTCCATTCTTGGATATTTCTTGACTTAGAAGAAGCCTCCAAATGCCCCTTAAGCCGGGCAGGTATAATCTTTTCCATTACATACATTTCTCAAAGAAGAGGTTTTTCTCTGATGACAAATAGAAACGCATAGCAAGGGTTTATTGCCTTTACATCCTACTTCTGAGCAGTCCATCTTGCCCTTAAGGACTGTTTCTAAGGAGGAAAACTTTTCCTATGAA
>CABHPH010000747.1:25677-35803 GCA_902168325.1 Peromyscus nudipes
TTGTAACTTTCCAGGACCTCAAATTCAAGTGCGGAGGTGTGAGCTGGGGCAGGGGAGGTGAGGGTCTTTCAAGGTCTTCCTCTATTTAAATCTTTTCTCCTGAGAACCCCTGCATGACACCTGAGAGACCCTATACCCTAAACTGCACCTGTAATGGCCAGCTAGAGCCTAGCCTTCAGAGGGTGAGAACTCCATATGGCAGGTTCCCAGAGGCCCTACACTCAATGGATGGATGTTGAGTTTTTAAATGCCAGGTGAACTTTGCTGGTAGCTTTAAAAAAAAATCTGTTTCCTTTTAAGGAAATAAACTTAATTTAGATAGCAGGACTTTTCCCTCCAGTTTAAGATCCAGTCATGTGACTTTGATTGTAAAAATTAGAATAGCCAAGAGCTTTCTCCAGAACCTCCATCATTTCAGGGTTGAAGGGATGAGGAAGGGGTTGACAGAGTGAGGGAATTGCCTGTCCTTGGTTCTAAGATAGGTTCACATCTTCTTCATCTTCCCACCCCACTCCTGGAATAAAATCAGTGTTTGTTGTTTAAACCTAGCAGGAAGGGGACCAAATAGCCATGTACTAACATCTCATTGGTATATTTATTTTCTATGAAAAAGACAAAAATAATGTCAGTTTTGTTTTTTAACAAGAGTTAAATCTGGTTATAAACACAGCAAAGAACACTTCACATTGTATACTTGTCAATCAGATTTCTCAGGCAGTCCTCGTTGAACTTGAAAAAAAAATCTTTTCTTGATTACTTTATAGTTTCTAGAAAATAAATTACTGTTGTCAGAGAACAATGTGCTTTCTCTCAGTTGCAAACATGCTTTCTTACAAGCTATTAATACCCAGGAAAGAGAGGCTCCATAAATAGTTTATCTGATTCAGGCAATATGGTATTTGGGGACAAGCTTCCAGAGACAAGATGATACCTAAGCCATATTTTCATGTAGGTGTCCTAGTTTACATAAGTGAAAGACAGCTTTTCCTCAGCCATCATGTTATTGATCCAAATTAGAAGAGGAAGGAAATACAGGGTGGAAGGGCTGTTGCTAGTGCAGTCGGGTGTGTGTGTGTGTGTGTGTGTGTGTGTGTGTGTGTGTGTGTGTATGCTAGTGTACATGCACATGTATGGAGGCTAGCTGTCTTCCTTGATCACCCTTCACCTTATTTTTTATTTAATTAAAACAAATTTTAGGGGGCTGGAGAGATGGCTCAGAGGTCAAGAGTACTGTTTGCTCTTCCAGAGGACGCGGGTTCAATTCCCAGCACCCACATGGCAGCTCACAACTGTCTATAACTCCAGTTCCAAAGGATCTGGCACCTGTACACAGACATACATGTAGGCAAAACACCAATGCACATAAAATAAAAATAAATTATAAAAAAAATTTTGTAGGTTTATGGGTGTTTTGCCTACACACATGTCCATATACCACATGTGTTCCTGGTGCCCCAAGAGACCAGAAGAGAGCATTAGATCCCCTGGAAGGTCATGAGCCACCATGTGGATTCTGAGAATTGAAGCCCAGGTCTGCTAGAAGAGCAACAAGTGCTTTTAACCTCTAAGTTATCTCTTCAGCATCTCTACCTTAGTTTTTAAGATAGGGTCTCTCACTGAACCTGGGTCTCATCAATTTGGCTAGATTGATTGGCTGGCCTGCAAGGCCCCAGAATCCACGTGTCTTAGCATCCTGACTCCCTAAAGTTACCGTGGCTCTACAACATCTTGCTTTTGTGTTGGTGCTGGGATTCCAACCCCAGGTCTTCATGCTAAAGCAGCAGGCACTTCACGGGATGAACCATTGCCAAGCTCTGCTGGATGAGTATTTTTAAAAGGTTTTTTCTGGAAGCCTCAAGCAGACACTTCTGTTTAGGCTTCATTGGCCAGCCCAGGTCAGAGGGGCATCCCCCTTCTGTTCCAGAGTGCATCTGAGAAAGCATCACTCCCTGGCCTGTGTACAAAAGAATGCCGACAAGAAAGGAGGTAAGCACAAGTGCTAACGGGGCCAGCCTTTTATGCCCGCCACTTCTGACTGGGACATTGTACTGAGGCCTTGTCATGTGGAACTGCTTTAAACAAACAAAAAGTTCCAGTTTAAGAATGCAATGTCCCCACCACTTATTTCCTCTTTTAAATGATAGATTTGGGCTGTCTTGTCTCTAAATAGCTACTTTTGTAGCTTGTGTTTTAAGAGCAGCGTATCTTAGCTCAAATGACAAAATGAAGGGAAACATCTTGTGACCTTTGGGGTTTTGGTCATTTGGGATTTTTTTTTTTTTCCAAGACAGACAGTTGAGTATTTTGGAATATTCTGGTATTTATTTATTCAAGACTAAGGCAGAACCATCATGAATAATGGATGTATGACAAAAGAGAACAAAACATGAAATATACATTTCTGAAATTCACTTGAGTTTATTGAACAAAGGCAGTTCAATAAGTTTCAGTTGAAGAACTTTGTTTCTTTGGAGGCCAGCATTTTATTGATTAACACGGGCAAACTTTTCATGGGTAGTTCATAAAGACATTTGAACATTGTTGATCACAAAAATACCTAACCTGAGGAGCAGACCTTTTTTTAATTTTAGCCACTAGGCAACTCAGGGCTTAAAAATATTTCTTTTTTATACATTTCTTGAGAATTTTATACACGTAGTCAATGCAATTTGATCATATATATTCATGTCCCGATTCCTCCACTTACCTCTTTCCAGATCCACCGCCTACTCCATAGCCACTCCCCAACTTCATGTACTCTTTTTTTTTTAATTTTTTATAATCAACTGGTTCAATTTGTGCTGCCTATATACTCATGGGTATGGAGCCATTCACTGGAATGTGGGGCATCAGCCCATCAGGGGCAACACCCTTAAAGAAAACAGACTCTCTGTCTTGAAGAAGTTATCAGCTATCAGTAGCTCTTCAGCTAGGGGTGGAGAGGTTCATGAGCCTCCACGCTGGAATGTTGATTGGCTGCATCTTGTACAGATCTGTGAAGGTAACCTGCAGTGAGTTCATGAGTGTAGTGGTCTTATCACATCCAGAAAAGACTGTTTCACTTTGGTCTTCAGAGCTAGATCCAGGACAGCCAGGACTACACAGAAAAACCCTGTCTTGAGAAACCAAAAGTAAAAGGAAAGAAGAAAGAAAGAAAGGAAAGAAAGAAAAAAGAAAAAAAAAAAGAAAGAAAGAAAGAAAGAAAACCAATAAAAATGATGCAGCCAAAACACTAATACATATAAAACAAAATAAATCCTTAAGATCTTGTTTGAAAAAAGAAAGATTTAATTTTGCAACCAATAATAGAAAATTTACTCGAGCCTGCTTAGACAGAAATTGTAATTCTTTGTGCCAGTGAGCACATTGTGGCTCAAGGTCCTCAGCTAGCCACATCTCAAGACACCAGCACATAAGGTCAGAGCTTGGACAGGACTCAAGGCTTCTCAATTTCCTTCTCCCACTGCAGGGCAACTTCTTTCTTATGAGGTCATCGTCTTCTGGTGCAAGTCTTTTATTGGGCATATGGTATGCAAATATTTTCATTAAATCTATAACTTGATGTTTTTTTCCTTCGTTTTCTTTCTTTTTTCTTTTAAAAGATTTATTTATTTATTATGTATACAGTGTTCTGCCTGCACGCATCCCTGCAGGCCAGAAGAGGGCACCAGATCTCATTACAGATGGTTGTGAGCCAACCTTTGCTTGCTGGGAATTGAACTCAGGACCTTTGGAAGAGCAGCCAGTGCTCTTGACCTCTGAGCCCCCGTGGGTTAAAAAGAAAAGGAACAAATGGGGGCTGCCCTTCACTGAGGGGACCACAGTCCAGTGAGGAGGGTGGGCAAGGAACAGTATGGTTCCAGGGGTCTGATCTCCCCACGGGTCTGTAAGTGGTTCATGGCAGTAGGCTCATAGCAGTAAAACATTCACTGAAACGTAGCTGTGTCCAGAAAAGGGGCTCAGACAGTTTTAACATAAAGCACTCACAACTCGGGGGGCAGTGCACACTGCCCTGAGTCTCATAGCTCTGCTCACACTCATGTGCTCTGCAAAGCTGAATACTGGATCTGTAAAGAGGCGTCGTCACACTTCTTCCTACTCGGTGTCCCCACATCAGTTAATGCTATATCATCCAGAGATGGGACAACAGAGCCCTAGGTGACTTCACATGTCTATCCTGAGGAAGAGACAGACACACTCCATGCCTCTGGAGGTGACACTGTTCCTGGGCCAGCATACTCCATTTCCCACGACTCTGGGAATAATGCTTTTCTCTTTCTTCTCTCTCTCTCTCTCTCTCTCTCTCTCTCTCTCTCTCTCTCTCTCTCTCTGTCTCTCTCTCTCTCTCTCCTTCCTTCCTTCCTTCCTACCTCCCTTTCTTTCCTCCTCCTCCTTTTTCTTTTTTTTTTATTTAAATTTTCTTTTATGGTTGGTTGGTTTTTGTTTTGAGACAAGGTCTTGCTATAGCTAAGGTTGGCCTCAAACTCATGATTCTCAGCCTTAGCCTTCCAAGTGCTGAGAATTTGAGTCACGAGCCACCACACTTGGCACTAAGCAATAATTTCTTAAACACACAACTCCAGTCATGCTGTACAAAAACAGACTAAAAAACTAATATATTAGCGTTAATCACAATTAGACACTCCTGTGGTGGGTATGCCTGTACCCTCATTGTTTGAAATGCTATGACAGTGAGTTTCAAGCCACCATGGGCTACACAGAGAGATTTTTGTCTCAAAACAAAAACAAGGACTGGGGAAGAGACCAGTGGCTGCAGGCTTGCATATAGCATGCTCAAGGCTATCTCTCAAAGCCCACTTGTGCTCTCAAAGATTTTATCATATGTTATCATATGATATTTCATCATATGTTATCATGATATTTCATTATGTGTTATAATATTTCACCATGTACTATCATATACTATTTCATCATATGTTACTATACGATACTTCATCGTATGTTATCATATGATGTTTTATCATGTTATCATTGAGAAACTTCATAGTCATAAGTCAGAAATCAATTCTGAGATAATTTTTGTAAATTGTACATTTTAGTCCATTTTCCTTTGCCATAACAGAATTCCCAAGCCAGGGTTATTTCTAAAGAAGATAGGTTTATTTAGTTCATAGTCCTGGACGTTCAATAGCTTGGCCCTGACAGATGCTTAGGGCCTCACTCAGCTTCAGCTCAGGCTGGAAAGGAAAAGGACAGGCTGCAGTGTGTGTGGGAAAAACACGTGGTCAGGAGAATGAGGGGAGAGGCTGACTTTGCGCAATCTCCAGCTCCCTCAAGAGCCATCCTGCCAGGCCAGTACACCCTCCATGACCTAATTACCACCGAAAAGGCCAACCTCTCAAGACCTCTCAACATGAGTCATCAAGGGGCCAAGCATATCTGAACCACAGGACAGTGTAGGATGTAGGTGGAAGTTGAAAGTTATTATGTGCCTATGAATGAGCAGTTATTCTGGTACTCCCTGTTTGAAAGACGGTCCTTTCTCCATGGACACCTTTGTAACTTTGTGGAAGATTGGTTGTCCATGTATAGATGGATCCATTTCTTATCCTGTCTTATTGCTTTATCTTTATCAACACCACACTACCTTGAGTTCCACCCTTTCATGATAAGTTGTAATCAGGCAGTTAGCCTTCCAATTTGTTGCTTTTTTTTTTTTTTCAAAGTTGTTTTAGCTATTCAGGTCCTTGGAATTTTCATACCAACTTGTCATACCAAAAGGACAGTTGGATTTTTTTTAGATTGTTTTTTATTTGTTTATTGTTTATTGATTGATTGATTTTGAGATGGGGGTCTCACTGTGTAGCCCGGGCTGATGTTGAAGCTGGGTTCCCTATGCCTCAGCCTCCCAAGTGTTAAAGTTACAGGCATGCACTGACCACATGTCCTGTTTGGAGTTTTCTTTTTAAATCTAGGTAAAGTAGTTCATGGGTAGTACAGGCCTATGCATAATCTCTGCACCTGGTACATGAAGGCTAGAGGATTGGGGGGAGTCCAAGGTCATGCTCAACTAGATAATTGAGACCCTCTCTCTCAAATATATATATATATGTATATATATGTATGTGTGTGTGTATACATATGTATGTATAGGGGTGTGTGTGTGTGTGTGTGTTTGTATATGTGTGATTATATTAGAAAAAGTTAACATAACAGCCAGTTCAGTGGCATGTTCCTATAATCCCATCTACTCAGCAGGTTGAGGTGGAATCTTGTAGAGTCAAGGCTAGCCCATCTCCAAAGATTTTTACATAATGTAAAACTCAACAATTTAGCTTTTCTTTTCTTTCTTTCTTTTTTTTTTTTTTTTTTTGGTTTTTCAAGACAGGGTTTCTCTGTGTAACAACCCTAGCTGTCCTGGGACTCTGTTTCTCTGTTTATAGACCAAGGTAGCCTCAATCTCACAGAAATCTGCCTGCCTCTGCCTCCTTAGTGCTGAGACTAAAGGCGTGTGCCACCACACCCTGCTAATTTAGCTTTTCTTAAACACAATTCGGTGAATTTTACTTACAAAGTTGTATGACCATCAGTATTACTTAATCCAGAGCCTTTTCATCACACATGCATGCACACACTCCAGAATATCCTTGTGTCAATCAGCTGTCCCGTCCCGTGATGCTCCTGTCACTCTTCAAGACCCCTTTCTGTGTCTGTGGATTTGACTCGTCCGGACCTTTTATATAAGTGAAATCATCCATGCTGGAAAGATGTCTCAGTGGTGAGGAGTGCATGTTGTACAAACATGACACATAAGGGTTGGATCCCAACACCCATGTAACAAGACAAGAGCCCTTCCTTCACATGCCCTGCACCAAGTAGGGCAGAGACAGCTATTAGAGCTATGTACCAACTGAGCTACACCCAGCCCTAAAAATGTTTGATGCTACCATATGTTGTGACTTTTTCTTCTTCCTTCTCTCTCTCTCTCTCTCTCTCTCTCTCTCTCTCTCTCTCTCTCTCTCTCTCTCTCTCGCTCTCTTTCTTTTTTTCCCAACATCCTTTTCTTTATTGCTAACATATAGAAACATAAATTTTTGTATATTTTTTCCACTGGGCTTTGGTGTTTTTTAAATTAATTTATTTTTATTTTGTGTGTATGGATATTTTGCCTGTATGTGTGTCTATGTACCACTGGCATGCAGTGCCTGCAGACACCAGAAGAGGGACAGAATCTTCTGGAACCAGAAGTGGAGGCTGTTGGGAGCCACCATGTGGGTGCTGAGATCGAACCCGGGTCCTCTGGAAGATCGGTCAATGCTCTAAACCACTGAGCCGTCACCCCAGCCCCTTGGCATTGCTTTGGTTTCTGTTTCCTCTCTGATCTTAATTTCCTTCCCCTGCTTCCTCTGCTTTTAATTTGCTTTCCTTCTTCTGGTTCCTTAAAGTGTAAGCTTTAGCCAAATTAAAAGTTTTTTTCTACTGTAGGTCTTTAGTGTTATAATTTTCCTTCTAAATTGTGATTAAGTTTTCATTCAGCTCGAAAATACTTTCCCGTTTCCCTTTTGATTTGTCCCTGGGCCCAGGGATTACTGAGAAATGTGGTGTTTTATTTCCAAATATTTGAGGGTTTTTTTTTTTCAGAGAGCTTCCCATTACTGATTTCTAATTTAATTCTACTGTGCTCTAAAAGCACATTCTGTGTGATTTGAATCCCTTTTCATCTTATTAAGACATTTTGGTGGCCAAGAATAAAAATAAGTTGCCTTTGTACTTGATAGGAAAAGAGGACTGAAGAACATTCAACAGAAATTACTTTCTGGGGTGGGGGTGTTGCTCAGTGGCAAAATATTTGCCTAAGCATGCCTGAGGCCCAGGGTTCACCATCTCTATACCACACACTTAAGAAATAATTGATGCTCTCATGCATCGGGCAGCACCTGTATATTAACTAGAATCTTAGAAACTACCCTAATTTCCTTAAACACTATGACAAAAGCAACTTGGGGTCGGGGGGTGGGGGAGAGTTTATTGGGCTTAACTCTCCCAATCACAGTCAACCACTGAGAGAAGCCAAGGCAAAACTCAAGGCAGGAACTGAAGCTGAGACCATGGAGGAAAGGCTGCTTAGTGACTTGCTCCCCATGATTGCTCCGCCTTTCTAATACAACCCAGCGTCACCTGCCTCGCGGTGGAACTGCCTCCAGTGGGATGAGCCCTCCCACATCAACCATCAATCAAGAAAATGCTCCACAGACGTGCTCACAGGCCAGTCTGATGGAGGTGATCCCTCACTTGAGGCTCCCTCTCCCCAGGTGACTCCCCATGTCGAGTTGACAAACACTAACTAAACTAGGAACCATCGATGTTGTTTCTATGTCCAGACTCCTGACTCTGCCGGACCACACTGAAATCTAGCCAGTCTGTCTTATGGCTTGCTGTCTCTTGGTCCATCACTCTTCCAAATTCGCTTCTTGCCTGCAAATGGCGGTATTGATAACGTCTCACCCGCATTCCTGTCTGTAGATATTGAGATACATCATGTGCAGCCCTTGGCTTCTGGCCCGGTAGGATGTGTGCCTTGAAAATGTCAGACATTTTAAAAGAAGGAAGCCACTGTCATATTCCGGGAGGGCACTTCCTGTTTTTTTTTTCTCCCTACCCTCCAGTCTGAGGCATTTGATATGTCTGGGGGTAGGAACACAGTTCAAGTACAAACAACTCTGTAGACAGAGCATAGTGTTTGGTCCAGGTGGGATTCTGAGCTAAGTCATCCAGAACATCTGTAGTCTGTGCTTGCTTGATATACCGGTCACGGCATCACCACACACAGCCACATAGGAGGGGGCAGCACTCCGTGAGAGCTCTGGGAGCCCTGTGGCTGGGTGGTTAAATGAATTTGGAGCTGATATTCTGTTACACACCCAAAGACATAATTTGGAACCTGCGGATCGTGTAAACTCAACCGCTGTACTGCAGAGAGGCAGAAATACAAGGGTAGAATTATAGCTTCTCAGAATTATGCTCCACATTTCTCCTCAGCTGCCTGTTTGGTTCCCAGTATAATTGAGGTGTTGACTGTGAGCTACAAAAGTCTAGGTGGTTTTAAGTACCAAGCTGTCTCCTGAATTTTCCCTCTTGGGGGCTTCCTGGTAGCCACAATTAGCAAGCATGGCTAGGTTTAGAATCTCTGGATTCAAACTACAGAGAAAGTGTTTTTTTGAGGATTATTAATGCATGTTCTTATTTGATAAAGCTTTAGTCTCCATACCAAAAGATTATAATGGACATGTAATATTTATGGTCTTAACATATTGGCTATTTTTTTTTATGTACTTTGTTGTAAAAAGGAAGATCCTAGGGTGTTATATATCCATTCATTAGAGGCAAATTTTTTTTAAGTTATATTATGACATCTTAATTATATATATATTGAATTATTACCAAGTTTCTATTATTCCATCAGATAATGTTCATTATGGCTAAATTACTAATAAAAGCTAAAACATAATTATTAAAATTACAGTTGGGCTTATATGATATTAAAAATACTTTATCACATTATAGTTCCAGATTACTTTGATAATAATCTACATAAAAGACCTAAATGGACACATTTTTCTTTTTTTCAGTATGGCACAATTAAAGGGGGAGTCGGAAGCTGGTGGGATGGCTTATTCAGTAATGTGCTTGTGGCCCGAACACGAGGGCCTGAGTTAGATGCCCAAACCCATGGAAAACAGTCCAGTGTGGTGTTATATTCCTCTAATCCCAGGTATAGGAAGATACCCGGGACTCGTTGGCTAGCCAGATGAGTTGAATTGTGGAGCTCCAAATTTAGTGGAAGACCCTGTCTCAAAAGGTAAGGCGAGCAATGATGGAGAAAGATACCCGGCATTTTTCTCTGGCCTCTGCTTGCATGTGTATGCACACACAACACACACACACACACACACACACACACACACACACACACACACGAGCGTATGCACAAAACAGAGAGGGAGTAATAAAAGTGCAGAAGAGAGCTGGTTTGTTGGCGCTACAACATTGATTTGCTAAATTGCCCTTTAGTTAAATGAGACACAGATCCAGGTTTTAGGCAACCAGAAACATAAAATTGTTTTGGAACATCTCTTGCAGATAAAAAGAATATTCACAAAATTCA
>CABHPH010000747.1:35903-49166 GCA_902168325.1 Peromyscus nudipes
CAGACTGTCAGCTACCTGCACGGGATGATGAATTATTCTGTTCCTGATAGTGTTCCCTCATCAGGTTTTATTTACTTGAGTATGATAATTTCAAACATTAACATTTTGCATTTTCCCAAAAGAAATAGCCAAAATTATAATTAGCTACTTTCATGAGGTGTGAGAAATGGATAAAAAGAATTATATGTTTCCCAAAGTTTTTCTCGGTGGAGATTTCTCTCCTGAAGACTTAATAAGTTTGAAAATGATTCCCTCCTCATATTTACTCATGCTCTTGAAGAATGTTATAGGCAAATATTAGGTTTAACTGGTAGGTGAATAAAAACAGGAAAGCAAGGACCCTAAACTTAAAACATGTTCTCTATAGCTAGAGAAGAACATTTTTCATGGCGTGCTTAGAGCTCTGGGACACAGAAAAGTAGACGACAAAGTCATTATTGCAGGTAGGAGATACAAGCAATCTCTACAGGACATTCTAGAATGAACTTTTCCCAGAGTTTCCTGAAATCAGGAAAGAATTCCTTAGTTTTTCCATTTTGACTGTAGAGAATTTGGATTTGACCCCGCCTCCCTGCTTCCACTCCCCACCCCCAATCTCAGGCACACAACTGTTTGGTCACATTTGCCCCACTTATTTCAGATGGTGAAGAGTGAAATAATTAAGTGGCTGAAAGAGAGAGGCAGAAGAGGGATGGGGTGAGGAATGGCAATCAGGGAGTGAAGATACTGTGGCCCACAGGGAACAAGACATTTTGGGGCCTTATCTTTTCCCTCCTCCTTTCTGTAATGACTGACTCACATGTGTTAGTTACACACAATAAAGGGATTCTTTGTGACATTTTGACATATTTACATAATGTAATTTAAGCATATTCACCCACTGTTGTCCTCTTCCCCTCCCCCCCACCAATCTCTTCCCAGCTAGCCCCAACTCTACTTTTGTGTTTTTGTTTTTGTTTTTTTTGGTGTGTATGTGACCCGGTAAGTTACAATAGGGTTGCTTACAAGGCTCCAGATGAATCTTCTCTCTTTTGAGACATCTCACTATGTAGGCAGGTTGGCTTTGAACTTCCCTCTACCACCTGACTGCTGGGATCACAGACATCCAGCCTCCTCTTCTTCCTCCTAGCTGCCTCCCCCCTACCCCCCACCCCACCCACCCCCACACCTCACTCTGAAATGGTCTCACTAGGTGGCTGGTGGATTTCACTATGTAGACCAAGCTGGCTTTGAACTCACAGAGATCTGCCGCCTTCTGCTTCCTGAGTACTGGGACTAAAGGCATGGGTCGCCATGCTTGGCCTAGCCTGTCCTTAACTTAACATCTTAATGGATGTCTATCATCTGAAGCATGGATGGATCCTGGATTCCATTAGATGATTTGACATGCCCAGGTGGAGCGACTGTAAATCAGGGACTTGCTTGTCTCTTCAGTCTGGGCTGTAGGGCAGTCACTGCACCACAGAGGGGCTTCACTGGTTCCATGCCTCCTGTTGATAGATACTGCATTGAGCATGTGTGCAACCTTAGAACAGTGAAAAGCAGACAGGGGAACAGGTGTGTTGGTGCAGGCCTGTAACCTCAGCACTCAGGAGACTGAGGTCGAGGGTCATGAGTAGGAGGCCAGCTTGGGCAATGTAATGAAACTTGCCTTAAAAACCAAAACACGCAGGGTGGCGGTGGCACACGCCTTTAATCTCAGCACTCGGGAGGCACAGCCAGGTGGATTTCTGTGCATTCGAGGCCAGCCTGGGCTACAGAGCAAGATCCAGGACAGGCACCAAAACTACACAGAGAAACCCTGTCTCGGAAAAAAAACCGAAAACAAAAAAAAAACAAAGAAACAAAAAATGAAAACACACATAAGAGGGGTTAGTTGGGAATAATGTAGTTTATATTAAATAATTCACTATATATTAAATTTAGTGTATTCCTCATGTTTTCCACCAAGGGTTTGAAGCAGCTCGCCTGATATACACCTTTTTTTTTTTTTTTAAAGCACACTATAATGCAGGTGGTGATGAAAAACAGAACAGGAAGCTATCGTGATGAGAAAAGGGCACAAACAGAACACACAGCCCATCCTGACGCTGTTCTACAAGGATTTAGCTCAGAAGCCAACTCTGTCTGGGCCTGGGGTGTGACTCATTTGGTGGATGGCTTGTCTAGACTGCTCAAAGCCCTGGGTTCAGTCCCGGAACTGCATAAGCCTGGCTTGGTAGCACTTGCTGTAATCCCAGCACTCACTCTTGGCTACATAGGGAAGGAGCAGACAGCCTGTGCTCTGTGAGACACTTTATCAAAACCACACACACACACACACACATACACACACACACACACACACATACACACACACACACAACTGGCATATAAAGAAAACAAAGATTTATCAAAAAATAATAATAATTAATCATAAGACAAAAATACTTGTTTCTTCTGAAAGCCGTAGTTCCTAACATCAGTTTTAAAAGCATGTCTCGAATGAAGCTGTAGCAAACAGTACCTGTACCAAGTAGAAGTTTTCTTTTTCTTTCTTTTGTTTTTGTTTTTAGTTTTTTAGTTTAGTTTTGTTTTGTTTTGTTTGCACGCTTGTTTGTTTTTTCAAGACAGAGTAACGGCTGTCTGTGTAACAGCTCTGGCTGTCCTGGAACTCGCTCTGTAGACCAGGCTGGCCTCAAACTCTCGAGACCCATCTGTCTCTGCCTCCCAAGCGCTGGGATTACAGGTGGTGCTACCACTGCTGGGCAAGCAATGGGTTTCTAAGCTCTTTCTTGCATTGTCCATTGACCAGCGTTGATTTTTTTCAGGCGACGACTGGGAGACGCCATGAAATGAGGCAGATGCAGTTGGCTAGCAGCTAAGCAAAGCACAGGCATGGAATCGACAGACTAAACGTTATGTGACTCAGGAGGTCCCAGGCCCTGCTGACCTGGGAGATATTTCTGCCCTGGTTCGGGTTCAAGCTTTGCACTGTTCTTTGCAAATTTCATGTATGACAGTTGGAGAGCTGTGGAGAACTTATTTTCAGTTACTGTGTTTGAGTTTTTGTTATTTTCTTTCTTTTTACTTTTTAAATCAGCATACAAAGGTTTAGATTTATTTATTATTTTGATTCTGTTTTAAAACAGGATCATGTTCATGCAGCCCACGTTGTAACCACATTTACAATCCTCTTGCTTCATTGAGTGATATTCCCATATTGATCCTGGAGTAGACGTACTTAGTCAAGGGCATATGTGTGTGTGACGTTTCCAAGTTGGAATGTCTGCCAATTGAATGTATGATATGGACTTGGAGAGAGAGAAGAAGGCAGAGAAGGACAGTAACATTTTCTACGTGTGTCCTTTTTCTGATGTGTGCTTATAGCTTCTCATTTCTGAAGTTAGGAAAGCAGGACATGGCGTGAGGAAGAGGAATATGGCAGAATTCTGGGGACAAAATTTGGAGAACGTGGGACTTGTCAGAACATGATGCCACATTCAGCCAAGGGCCAGAGCAGGAGGCAGGTGACTGAGCCACCTGCAGAGTCATTTCAAAGGAATGATGGATGAGAAAGCAGATTGTAGATGGTTTGTGGGCCTGGAGACCTACTGCAGATCCCTCTAGAAGCTTGAATATAAAAGAGGAGTGGGGAAATGATTACAACTAATTAATTAGACAACCAAGGACAAAGAAATGTTTTAATCTTCTAATGAGGGAGAGTTGAATGTAATCACTATCATATATATATATATCATATATGTAAACATATCATATATATATATTCATGTTATTATAGCCCAGGTTTTCCTCAAATACAAAACTCTCTTTTGTTAGCCTCTCAAGGTCCGGGGCTACAAGTGTGAGCTACCACCCCTTACGTGGGTGTATTATTATTTTTAAAAGACAGGTTCTCATGTGTCCCAGACTGGTTTGAACTCTTGGTGTAGCTGAGAATGGAATTAAACTTATCCTCCTGCCTGTACCTCCCAAGTGAAGTATCGGCGGTGTGTGCAACTGTGTGCCATGTCTGGTTTTAGGTGGGTATGGAGCTTTAACTCAGGTCTTCAGACATGCTAGGCAGGCACTCTATCATCTGAGCTACACCCCGAGTCCTTGGGTCCATGTTAAATGTTAAAGTGGAGAAGCTTGAGCTGGAGAGATGGCTCAGTAGTTAGGAGTACTTATTGCTCTTTCAGAGGACCCTGGTTCAGTTCCCAGCACCCACACAGTGGCTGCCAACCATCTGTAACTCCAGGGGATTTGATGCCTTCTTCTAAGTTCTGCCTGTACCAGACAGGCGTGCATGTGGTGCACATATGTACATGCAGACAGGCTGAACACTCATGCACATTAAAATGATACAATAAATAAATCTAAGAAATTAAAACAAAACAAAGCCTCCCCCCAAACACACACACACACACACACACACAAAAAAAAAAAAAAAACACAAAAAACAAAAAACAAAAAAACAAACCCATACACGGTATATGGTTGCACACACCTATAATCCCAGCACTTGGGAGATAGAGGCGAGAAGATGAAGAAATGTAATATCATCCTTAGCTACACATCCAGTCTGACAACAGTCTTGGCTACGTGAGTCTCTGTCTCAAACAAAAAACAAAAAGATTCTGTTTGTTGCATCACCCGGCTGTGAAGCTGGGAGTTACTAGGAGGAAGTCTCCTGATGGGTGGCTAATGGATCCTTGTTGACTCTGAATCGCAGCTGCTTCCTGAGCGCCACCTGTCCACCTGTCAATCTCTCTCCCATGGGCATTCTCCATCTGTTCTTCCCTCCCAAGAATATGGGTCCCGTCTCTATTGGCTGAGCAGGTGGGCATTGCCATTAGGGGTCGGGGACTGGGTGGTTCTTCCTAACACCTTTCACACCCTTCTGGGATTGCTAGTCCCTGGGTGCCCGGCATCTGTGAGTTCTTTCATTCAATTCTCGCAACTGAATGGGGGTAGTTTTGTTTCCTTTCATAACTCAAATACAGACATTAACCTCCAGTCATATACACGTGCAAATGCAAGTTCTCAACATATTGGGAAGTTCAGTGTCCCACAACAGCAAGGCCTGCCTGGGAGGTTGAGGGCATGTTTTGCCAAGGAAGTGACATTTGAGCCCAAATCCAGAGCTCCAACTGAACAAAGAAGATAAAGAGAAGGGAGATGGTCAGAGTGGAGGAAACAGGCTGTGAGGCTTGTGTTACTCAGTGGATGTGACGTGAGAGGAGACAGAAGGAAAGCAGGAAATAGGCTGAGAGCATGGCAGGATTTACACCCCTGGGCTCATTGTGGGCTTCTGAGATAATCCTAAAGATAATTTTGGAAAAGCCTTAAGGCTTGGAGCTGGGGAGGGGTGCGATCAGATTTGCACCTTGAGAAGATCTCTGGCTAATTGAAGATCAGGCCTGATTGCAATCTGCAGGAAAAGAACCACGCGTCTGTGTCTGCGAATAGCAGGCGAGACTCAGGTTTGCTGAAGTTTCCAGATGGACAGAGATTGCTGCTTCTCAGCTGATTCCATTCCTCGGCCACAGTATCTCATGGACCGTCTCCCAAAGGGCCTGTTGAAGCTTTCTTACATCAAGCTTGTTGCTTTTCTCTCGGCTAACGATGTTAAAAACACACCAACAATTAGACTTGACGCAGAACCAGTGTTTACTATGTATCAAAGGGCTGGACAATGTATAGCTTAACTGTACTGTGTGTACTCGGTTTCAGAATATGCATTACTCGTACATGCGTTACTTGTACACACACACACACACACACACACACACACACAACTTCGTAACTAGCATTATAGAATTTCCCTTTACCTTCTCTTCAGATGAATGAGCGGGGAAACAAGGAAAAGTGCTGGTCACCTTCTTACAGATGCTGTGTCTGAGGACCTCAGGGCTCCTTTCTTCTGATGACCATTGAGTTGAGATCTACAGTGTTGCAGGACAGAGCCCAACCCCTTAATCACACTAAATTATCCAAGAAAGACATCGGTAGAATGGTTTCCCTTCTGTTGTATTTACTACTTACCAAGTAGAAAGCTGTGACTGATGCTCGAGAAAAACCAAATGTAAAGTAAATGGTTGAAGGTCAGTTAGACGCTACAGTTAAACAGAACACAAAGAAGGCAAGTGACTGGAGATTGAGAGGGTGTGTGCATGCTTTCACACGTGTGTGCACGTATGTGTGCTGGTACACTTGCATATGTGGGCACAGGAGTGTGGCTGGCTAGAAGCCGACATCTGATCTGATGTCTTCTCAGTTGCTTTCCACCTTATTTTTATTTACTATTTATTATTTTGAGATAAGGTCTTTCACTGAACCTGGAGTACATGGCTAGGCTGGCTAGCCTGAGAGCTGTGGGAATCCTCCTGCCTCCACCTTCCCTCTCCTGGGATTTAGAGGCATGTTCTACTATCTAGCTCTCCCCACCCCCCCCAATTTCTGTTGGTTTTAGAGGACTGAACTCAGGTCCTCATACTTGGAGAGCAAGCATTTAACAGCTGGTTCAGGTCAGCCCAAGAAGGTTTTGTTTTGCAACGCTGGGGGTTGAACCCAGGGCCTCAAGCATCCCAGGCAAGTGCTGTCCCACTAAGCTATACCCCCAACCCCTCAAAGAGACCTGTTTTTGAGGATTTGTTTAGACAGAGCTTCACTAAAGTCCTGCTTTCAACCCACAGAGGGTATGGGGAATGGCTGCTAGTGCCACACGGAGAGAGCAAGTATATCAAACTGTCCATTCCTTTATTACCATAACAAAATACCCAGGGCAGGATAAGTTTAGAAAAAGGTATAATTGGGCTTATAGTTCTGGAGGTACAGGCTGAAGAGCTGCATTTGCAAACTTTTAATATATATACTGGGGATAGATTCCAGGCCTTCACATACTAAGCACATGCTCAGCCACTGCACTATACCCCCATCCCTGGTGAAGACCTTTAAGCTTGTAAAGTTCGGAGATAAGGCAGAAAATCACATGGCAAGAGACAGGAAGGGGTGTACAGTAGTTTGAAAGAAAATATTCCCCAAAGGGAATGGCACTATTGGGAGGTATGGCTTTGTTGGAATAGGTGTGACCTTGTTGGAGAAAGTGTGTCACTGTGGAGGCAGGCTTTGAGGTCTCATATATGCTCAAGCCACGCCCATTAACTCAGACCACTTCCTGTTGCCTGCATAAGATGTAGAACTCTCAGCTCCAGCACCATGCCTGCCTGCACTCTGCCATGTCCCACTGTGATGATAATGGACTGAACCTCTGAACTGTGAGTGAGCCACCTCAATGAAATGTTTTCCTTTATAAGAGTTGCCATAGTCATGGTGTCTCTTCACAGCAATAGAAACCCTAACTAAGACAGGGTGTGTGTGTGTGTGTGTGTGTGTGTGTGTGTGTGTGTGTGTTACATAACACCATGAGCAAATGCCTAAGAAAAACAAAGGAAGGAGGATTTATTGAATTTGGCTCACAGTTTCAGATCTTTCAGTCCTGACTGCTCCATCGCTTCTAGGCTGTGGCAGGGCAGAGACACAATGACGGGGGAGGGCATGGTAGAGGAATGGCATCTGGGAAGGAGACAGGAAGTGGTAAGGACAGACATATCCTCCAAAACCATGCCCCCAGTGATCTGCTTTCTCCAACCAGACCCCAAATCCTATTTTCCCCACCTCCCAATCATGCCATCACAGTAAGAAGCCATCGGTGGGAGTAATCTAGTTAGGTTAGAATCCTCACCTCTCAATGACCGGCTTCATCAGCTGGGGAACCAAGCCTTTAGCACATGAGTAACTCTGAGATACATTTAAGATCAAAACCATACAGGGTGGTTATGCATACAGTATATGTGTACTCACATGTATGTGTGTGTGTGTCTGTCTGTCTGTCTGTCTTTTGGCCTTTCATCTTATACAGTATTCCATCATGGGGACTCTGTCTAAATGCCTTGATCTAAGCTCAATCAACTCTCATAGTTCTCCCCTCCAAACACCACAGTCACATTAAGTTGCTACCGCTCAGTATCTCAGTATCAACGCACAATGCCATGGGACCACTCAAGCCCCAGCCAACAGTTTTTTCCATGTCTTTCATGGGTGTTTGGTGAATTCGTCCACCAACTATGGACTAATGCTGACGTCCCTCCTGAGAAAGTCCAGCTCACTGTGGAGGCAGAGGAGTATTGTGCCTGAGATGTAATTTCCTGACTTTCAACCATGGGTTTGTGGGATGTTGTTTTGTTTTGAGACAAGATCTTCCTATGTAGCCCTGACTGGCCTAGAACATTTTGAAAATTACATTTCATTTATTTGTTTTGTGGTGTGTGTGTGAACATGTACACAGGTGTGGAGGCTGGAAGACAACTTGTAGGAATCTGTTCTCTCCTCCACTACACGGGTCCTGAGGACTGAACTCAGGTCATGAGCCTTGGCAGCAGGTACCTTTATCCACTGAGCCATCATGCAGGTCTGTGGCCCAGGATGCTTTATGTAGACAGGGCTGGCTGTGAACTTCACGGCAATCTTTCAGTCTTAATCCAGTGCTGGGAATTCAGGCGTGGACATGACACATGGCTTTCATATGGTAGTGGTGCATGTTTTAATTCCAGCACTGGCGAGGCAGAGGCAGGTAGATCTCTGTGAGTTCAAGGCCAGCATGGTCTACAGAGCTAGTTCCAGGACAGCTAAAGACACACACACACACACACACACACACACACACACACACACACCCCTACCTTGAAAAGCAAAACAAGCAAAATAAATAAATAAATGGAGATCACATTTGGAGCTCACTGCGGGAAAGGGTGGTCTGAGGACATTTTTTAACTCATCCTATTTGAAAAGTCTTAGGGAGGATGGAAAAGACCAGAACAACAGGAGTGGAGTTCCTGAGGAGTGGAAGGAAGGAACACCAGGCTCAGGGTAGAAGAAGCTATCGGAATCCGTCCATGGCTGGGTCAGGTAGTATGGCCCTCACTCCCAGTGAGGGTCTGGATGTGTTCAGAACAGAGCAAATTCCAACAGTGCACGTCCGAGCAGTCTGTGATGTGACAGTGGTGAGTTCTACCCCAGGACTCCAGCCCAGCCTCCCCTGCTTTCCACCTCTCTCTCTACCCTATGGCATGGTTGCCAGCTGGCTGGGGGAGTGGGAACACAGCTCCTATAGTTCTGTCCCCAAAGGGCTCCTGCTGGGAATTGGAAAAGGTTTTAATTACAGAAAGCGAGTCTTTCATTCCCCCAACGCCCTCCAGCTCCGTCCTTTCTTCCCTTCTTCTTAAAGCAGGGTTTTGCTATGTAGTCCAGGTTGGCCTTGAACTTAATGACATCTCACCCTCCTGTGTGCTGGGATTTCATCACCACATCTAGCGTCTCAATTAAATTTTTTGACAAAATGACTTCACTGGTAGAGAAGCTACATTTAAATTCTAGACACAACCAGAACGTGGAATAGACAGAATTCATGGCCTAGATTCATAAAGTAATTTAAATGTTATCTTCTATTGTCCTTTGAAAATCTGTTTAAAGGCTGGGCGTGGTGGCGCACACCTTTAATTCTAGCACTCGGGAAGCAGAGGCAGGCGGATCTCTGTGAGTTTGAGGCCAGCCGGGTCTACGAAGTGAGTTTCAGGACAGCCAGTGCTACACAGAGAAAGCCCTGTCTTAAAACACACACACACACACACACACACACACACACACACACACACACACATACCTGTTTAAATTGAGCACAGGGGGTTAACCCCTGTAATCCTGGCACTTAGGAAGCTGAAGCAGAAGGATTGCTGTGAGTTCAAGGTCAGCTTGGATTACAGCATGAAACCCATCTCAATAAACTAAAACAACACTGGGGGTGGTGGTGGTGGCGGCGGCGGCGGCACCACACGCCTTTAATCCCAGCACTCAGGAGGCAGAGGCAGGTAGAACTCTGTGAGTTTGAGGCCAGCCTGGTCTACAGAGTGAGTTCCAGGATAGCCAAGGCTACACAAAGAAAAACTCAAAAAACAAAAAACTGAAAAATCAAAACCAAAAACAAAACAAAAAGCCAAACCAACCACAACAACCAAGTGCTGGAGAGATGGAGAGATAACACAGTTGGCAAAGCCTCTTGCTGCTCAAGCCTGACAACCGAGTTCAAGCTCCATACCCACGCAAAGGACCAGATGGGGCAGCACCCATCTATAGTCCTAGTACTCCTACGGCAAGGTGGAGAGAACCATCCAGGAGCTCACAGGCCAATTAGCCTAGGGTATGTAGAGCAGCTGATCTAGCAGGAGAGACCCCGTCTCAACGAGATGAAAGATGAGAACCAACTTGCTGTGGATGTCTTTCTGTACGCTATGAATATGTGTTGCTCTGAATTTGTGTTGCTCTGATGCTGATTGGTCAGTAGCCAGGCAGGAAGTATAGACAGGGCAAGTAGAGAGGAGAATTCTGGGAATTCTGAGCCAGGAGAGGCCAGCCCGCCATCCAGGGAACAGCAAGCATGTAATGGCACACAGGTAAAGCCACAGAACATATGGCGACATACAGATTAACAGAAATGGGCTGAGTTTAAGTATAAGGGCTAGTCAGTGGTAGGCCTGAGCTAATGGCCGAGCAGTTTTAATTAATATAAGCCTCTGTTTGTTTACTTGGGTCTGAGTGGCTGCGGACCGGGTGGGACACAGGTAAACTTCTGGCTACACTAATTCCTAAAGGTAGCCCTCTGACTTCCACACTTGCGCAGTGGCACATCCATGCCTAAGTAATTAATCAATTAATTAAAAAAAATTAAATACAAAAAGAGGGGATGTAGCTCAGTGGTAGAGTGCTTGCCTGGCATTCTGGAGACCCTGAGACAAGCCCCATCACTGATAAAAGATGTAGGGGCTATGGTTCTAACTCAGTGATAAAAAATTTGCTTAGCATATTGGAGACCCTGTGTATGATATTCAGCAGGAAAAAAAAAGTTGAGATTGCTCCAGGATTACAAACTCACAAAAATATCTTTACTCTCCTACTAAGTTACATGGGAACACAGCTGAACCATCTTTTCAAATTAAGGGATGAGATATTAAGCTTAATTCAACTAAATAACAATGATTAATTTAGTCTCAATAGAATGTAGTAAGTAAATGTTGTATATAAGGAATTTGAATATAAATATAAATACATATGAAGATTGGTTACATCATAATGGTGACAGCCATCCAATTAAGAAAGGGGTGGAAGCCAAAGATTTGGGTCAGTGATAGAACACTGACAAGCTCTGGGTTCAGTTCTGAGCACCACAGAAACAAAACACAAAAACCAGAGCAAAAAACCCGAATGGAATTTTCTCCAACATTATCTTTTCCCCAAGATAAACAAGTGGCCAATAAACCCATGAAAAGATGTCCAGTATCACTGGCTCTCAGGGAAATGCAAATCAAGACACATCGGTAGTAGAATGGCTGTAATAATAATGAGTGATAATAACAAGTGTTAGTGAAGAGGTGGAACCCTCAGTCATTGGCGGTGGGAATGCAAAATTGTGCCACCGCCTGGGAACACAGCCCATAATTCCTCATAAGGCTAAAGACAGTGCTCCTATATGACCCGGCAATTCCACTCCTAGGTATGTATACCTGAGAGAAAGGAAAATGTACGTCTACAGCAAAGCCTGGAGGTGAGTGTTTATAACATTGCTCATAATAGTCAGTAAGCAGAAACCTGGATGCCCATTAACTGAGTGGATCAACACAGTATAAACTATCCATAACAATGGGATATTATTTAGCCATAAAAAGGAACTGAAGGGCTAGAACATGAATACACCTTGAAAACATTATACCATGACAAAGATGCCAGCTACAAAAAATCGCAGATTGATTGATTCCTTCCATCTGAAATATCTAGCATAGGCCAGTCTGTAAACAACACAGGAGCAATGGTTGCTTGTGGTTAGTATGGGGATGGGGTGTAAAGAGGACCGTTTGTGAGGAGTGACTAATTGCTCCAAATAGACTGTGGTGTGTTCGTATGACCTTCAATATACTAGAAAGCATTGAATAGTTCACTATAAGCAGGGATATTAGGTTGTACAGAATTCTAGCGTTGTTTTGGGGCAGTCTCACTTATATAGGTCAGCTGCAGCTGGCCTCGAATTCCTGATAGATGCCCTTGCTTGATTATAGGTGTGTGCCACCAGTAGGCTGCCTTTCGTGGACGTTTAAAGTGTTATTCATGGCCTCATGATGTCAGGGAGGAGCCGGTGGGAACATCACCTTTTCACTTTTATACTGTTTCAACAGTGCTTCCTATCAAGGTTGAAAACAAGGATAGCACCTGTTGCCTTTGCTCGCACCCCTGCAGGTGGTCCTACTTAGGTGATCTGAGATCATGAATGTCCGATATTGAAAAAAAAAAAAAAAAACCATCGTCGGCAACAGAACAAGCTGTTGTCCAACAGGGGAAAGATGGAAAAAGTTGGGTCTACTAAGTGCCTGTCCATCGTCTTCCTTTTGGGTTTTTGAGGCAGCTGCCCTGGAACTTGCTCTGTAGACCAGGCTGGCTCAGAGATCGGCCTGTCTCTGCCTCACGAGGGCTGAGATTAAAGCCGTAAGCCCCCCCCCCTCCCCGCCCCGCCCCACCCACTTGTCCAGTAAGTTTTAGCCTAAGATGATCTCTGCCACTGGCTGTCTGCTGGCTTTGCCCCTTCCGGTCCTGCAGAGGGGCAGACCAGCACCCCTTTGGAAATGTAGCTGCAATGTGGGTCAACTCAGCGATAGAATCCAAAGGACAAGATTCCTTTTCTGAGCAAACACAGGGACGAGGCCAGTGGGATCTTTAGTTTACGGATATCGGACTCAGTCGTCTCAAATTCTTCTTAGCAGAAGGTTTGAGTCAGCTGGGTGTCTCATGACTATGATCTTCCAGGCCCCGGATTCCGGGTTCTAGGTTCTAGTAACCTAACTCAGACTCTTGAGGGATGGATGAAACAGGTCTCTCTGCCCATCTGAAAGGCAGGAAGCCACTAGGGAGACACCTAGAAAAACTCTTGAAGCACTCTGAAGAGTCTCGTCCCTACCCCAACCCCCTAACCCCCAGACTCAGATTCCTAGTTGGCTGCAGAACTCCTGGCCACTGAATGACTTATTGAGGTCTTCTTCGGGGTCCACCAAAGCGTCCCAGAAATCTTGGCAGCTTTGCAGGGGAAGAGACCAGGGAACCCAGACAGACCGCCCTGCGTTCCCCGGGAAGCAGGACAGAGACTCAGCCGCCACCGCGGCAGCCAGCGCAGGTGAGCCGCCG
>CABHPH010000748.1:0-40156 GCA_902168325.1 Peromyscus nudipes
AGTGTTGATTATTAAATTTCTCTTCCTTTAGCTGATTGAAGCTAATATTTTTCCTTTGGTTTTCATGGATACTATTTCTAGTACAAGCAGTATCATAAAACACTTAGTCTTCTGATTCTGACATTTCATTTTCTAAAATGTATTTTAAGATTAATACATTTTATATAATAGAGACATATTTGTTTTCTTTCAATAGGTTAATATTCAGTTGCATAGATACATAGCATTTTACTTTTATTTGTAAGTTGCTGATTATGTGCTATTTATACTGTATAGTTTTGTGATTAGTGTTGTTATAAATATTTGAGTAAAAGTATTTAAAATCATGTTTCTAAATAGTTTCAAATGAAGATATACAATCACCAGCAGAGACATGGAAAACAGCAGCATAATTAACTAGCAATGAAATTCAACTTAGAATCTGTGAAAAATCATTTTACAACTGTGAGTGTGGCTATTAAGAACAGTGTAAATAAAACAAGTATTAGAACAACTGGTACACTTTGAGTGAGAGTAAAAATTACTCCAGCTATTATGGGAACAGATATGTAGGCTTCTTTGATACAGAGAAATAATAAATATATGAATTGATGAAGCATCCAATCCTGGGAATATTCTCAAAAGTACTTTCACATTTATTGATTGATTGATTTAAGACATTTTTATTCATTTTACATACCAACCACAGATCCCTCTCTTCCCTTCTTCTGCCCCTCCAGCCTTCCCCCAACCCACCCTCCATTCCCTCCTACAAGAAAGTAAGGCCTCCCATGGGGAGTCAGCAGAGCCTGGTACATTCTGTAGAGGCAGGTCCAAGCCCCTCCCCCTGCCTCAAGGCTGTGCAAGGAGTCCCACCATAGGCAGTGGGCTCCAAAAAGCTCATGCACCAGGGATGGATCCTGATCCTACTGCCAGGGGGCCCCTTAAGCAGATCAAGCTACACAACTGTCTTGCTTATGCAGAAGGCCTAGTCCAGTCCCATGGAGGTTCCACAGGTGTTGGTCTTAATTTCATGAGTGCCCACTAGTTTGGTTTGGTTGTCTCTGTAGATTTCCCCATCATGATCTTGATGCTTCTTGCTCATAGAATCCTTCTTCTCTCTCTTCAACTGGACTCCTGGAGCTCAGCCTGGTGTTTGGCTGTGGATCTCTGCATCTGTTTCCATCAGTCACTGGATGAAGACTCTAGGTTCAGTTAGGGTAGTCACCAATCTGATTACAGGGGAAGGCCAGTTCAGGCACCCTCTCCACTATTGCTAGTAGTCTAAGCTGGGGTTATCCTTGGGGATTCCTGGGAACTTCCCTAACACCAGGTTTTTCTCTATCCCCATGATATCTCCCTCTATCATGGTATCTCTTTCATTGCTCTTCCACTCTGTCCCTGTTCCAGCTCGACCATCCTGTTCCCTTATGCTCTCATCCCCCATCCCCTACCCTCCATTGCCCAACCCTCATCCCCAGTTTACTCCAGAGATCTCATCTATTTACCTTTCCCAGGATGATCCATTTGTCCCTCTTTGAGTCTTCCTTGTTAGCTAGCTTCTCTGGAGCTGTGGGTTGTGGTCTGGTTATCTTTTGCTTTACAACTCGTATCCATTTATGAGTGAGTACATATGTTTGTCCATCTGAGTCTGGGTTACCTCACTCAGGATGATATTTTCTAGTTCCATCCATTTGTCTTCAAATTTCATGATGTCATTATTTTTTACTGCTGAGTATTACAGCACCATGTGCAACAGTGGAGATCTAGAACACAAACTTTATGTTGAGATTAGGAAAGTCCATTACACATTCTAGCTTATGGTACATTCGCTGATTATATAGTCTGTAATTATTTTACTTTTTTTCTTTAAGCAGCATGGCAAAGAATAGTTTATTGAGTATCCTGTGGAAGAGCAGCAGGCTAGGCATGGACTAGTAGTACCACCCACAATGTAAGGCAATCAGCTGAGTGGTAATTCATCTGGCAGAAACACTCTTACAGTTACAGTGAGTTTATTTGTGTGCAGTCCTTGCATATAATTCACATCACACAAAGGGGGATATTCTGGATTGTCTGGTGTATAGTTCTGAGATGTTAGCATGAGCCATGATGAATATAATTTACATCTTCATGATCTTTGATTTGTAAATAGGGGTTCATGAAAGTCAGGGTCATGCAAATAAAGATGGCCCTGGTTGATCAAATGTCAGCTCATGTCAAAGTCTTGGGTCACAGACTGTAAGGCTGCAGCTCTGAAGTGTCAGGTTTATGAAGGTCCTAATGAAAACAAGCTTCATTTCCTAGGGTCTTTTAATAAAATAATTTACTTTTTGTGTTGGTGTGCAGGGGGTGTGCTCATATGCATGGGTGTGCTCATATTCATGTGCATAGAGAGTCCAGAGGTCAACTTTGGGTATCATTCTATATCACTTTCTATCATATGCTTTGAGGCAGAGTCTCACACTGCATGTGGATCTTGCTGTTTTGGCTAGGCTAGTTGGCAAGTGAATGTTCAGATGCATGCATCCCAGTGTTGTGGAATATTAATTTAAGATGTGTCACATTCATTTATGCTGTGGGATATTTGTTTACTGATGCAAGGATGAGTTGCTTCCTTTTATGTTGCATTTGTTTAACTCAGTAAAGCTGTGTTACACTATTGCTGAAGACACCATACACTTAAATAGAAAAATATGGAGATAGCAATCTGGTACTGATGTGGAAGTACTCATTCCTACATGCTAGCTTTAATAGTACTGAAAGGTGCTATATATAATACCCAAGGGAGTCATTTTCATTTTTACACAACTGGCAATGCTGTGTGTGAGCTTATGATAATGATTGGCCTGGCAAGATGTGTCCACTGGTAAAATAGTAGCATGAACATCATGGAAGGAACCAACCACTTTCTGATTGGATTTCAGTCCAACTCTACAAAATGAAACTCATACCTGGAACCATTACTGAGCCAAAAACTTGTAGCTAGCCAGGTCCTAGGTCCTTGGAGAAGAACGTACTACTATTATTCTACTAAATGGACACAATACTATACCGACTCCTAATGACTTATTGTTATCCCATAGATTAATGCAACTTTCAACCTTCAATTAATCTTATAATTGCAGTAGATGATGATTAACACTGAGGCCCAAAACTGGCCCAGTTGTAGAAAATAAGAGACTGTAGCTGCTCTGACCTAAATGGGATATATATGTCATGCTTCGTCCTCTCAAAGCTCACAGATAATTGCAGGAGAGGGGGCAAACAGACTATAAGAGTGAGAGGCCTTTGATCAATACAAGGAAACAATTTCTTCCAGACACATCAGAGCAGCTGCACATATGAACCGACAGTTACTGTGATAGCATGCACAACTGCCATGCAAGCACAATCCAGACAAAATCCTAGCATGGAAAGGATGAGGTAGACTTAAAGTTCCCTTATTTGTTCATCTGTTTTATTTTTGTTGAGAGAGGACATGAAGTTGCCTGGGTAGGGAGGTGGGGAGGATCTGTGAGAAGTTGGGGGAGGGGAAATAATATGATCAAAATATATTGTATTAACAAAAAGACTGTCGGCCCTGGTAAGTCCACCATGTTCATGTTCCAGTGGAAGGCCACATATCCAAGAATATATGGGCAGCATAAATTGGACTGGTTTGGTGAAAAAAAACCCCACAAATTTTGGGGTTTAGAGAAGAAAGAATAGATCTGAGAGGACTGGTGTTGTAGTTTGAATTAGAATAAGCTCATAGATTTGAATATTTGATGTCTTAGTTGTAGGAGAAAATGCAGGTATGTCCTGACATCAAGGCTACTTGGTATGCGGTGCTTCTAAATAAGAAGCAAGGCTCATCATGCTCCTGAGTATTCCAAGAAATCAGAACACTGAGTTTTGAGGTAGCATGAGTAGCTGGGTAACAGATGCTCTCAATGTCCCTTTTAACACGCTTCTTTGGCATTGAGACTGTGTGGTTTGAAAGAAAATGGCTTCCATAGGCTCATAGGAAGTAGGACTATTAGGAGCTGTGGCCTTGTTGAAGTAGGTGTGGCATTGTTGGAGGAAGTGTGTCACTGGAGGTGGGCTTTGAGGTCTCAGATGCTCAAGCCAGGCCCAAAGTGGCACTCTCTTCCTGCTGTCTACATACCCTAATGTAGAACTCTCATCTGCCTCTCCAGCACCATGTCTGCCTGCAAGCTGCCAGTCTTCCCCCCATGATGACAATGGACCAAACCTCTGAACTTTAAGCCAGTCCCAATTAATTGCTTTCCTTTATAGAGTTGCTGTGGTCATGGTGTCTCCTCACAGCAACAGAAAACCTAACACAAAAGTTGTTACCAGGGACTGGAGTATTGCTGTGATAGGCTGGATTGTGCTTTTGTTTGGAAGAATATGGACCGCTTTGGCACTTTGTACTAGAAAAGTGGTTGAATGCTTTAAGCATGGCTTAATGGGCACTACTAGTAAGGGCATAGAAGACAGCAGTGCTGAGGGAGATTTGAATGTCAGGGGCCCGGCTCAAGAGGTTTCAAACAAGAAGAACAATAGTATGTGCCCTAGAGACCATTTTTAGAAATTTTGGCAAAAAATGCGGCTGCTTTCTGTGGCTTGTCCAAAAAAATCTGCCCGAGGCAGAGGAAATTTCCAGACAGCCTAGTATTAACTGTGTTGCTTGGTTATTAGTAGCCACACTTGGTAAATTTAAAATGAAAAGGAGCACGCTGAGCAAGGAAAAATATAAAATTACCGCTGGAGGAAAAAAGGAGCATCAGGAGGTGTATACAGATTTAAAAAAAAAACTGATGCTAAGTGGAATAAAGTGAGTGGTGACCTCAGAGCAAGACCCTACCCAGCTAAGCTTCCAACTTATGAAAGGGAATTAAAGTGAAAAGTAGTTAAAGCAAAGCTAGGGCCAGACATAGTGGTACACACCTTTAATCCCAGCACTCAGAAGGCAGAGACTTGTTGATCTCTGAGTTCAAGGCCAACCTGGACTACAGAGTGAGTTCCAAGACAGCCAAAATTAGGCAGTGAAGGAAATCATTGAAAACAGAAAGCTGGTGAAAATGTACTTGAACAAGGAGGCCATGTTCCAGCCCCAGCAAGCTACAGAACTTGGCAGCTTTGGTCACATAGTTCTGGCTTTAGAGTCAAGGATAGAAGAAAGGCATTATGGAATCTCCCTTTGTGGTTAAGGAAACTGTTGAGACCAGGCACATGTCAGGGGTGTCCCTGCATGGAGGCCTAGAAAGGTCATTGTGTGAAGCTGTGAAGGTGAAGCCTGGATCACCTTGGAGACCTCAAAATGTTGGAGATGCCAGAGCTGTGGGATACCTGCCAAGGAGAGCTGCTAACAAGGAGTGGAACCAGCTCAAGAGAAAGAAGTATGCTGCAGTCAACAGAGAGGAAAGGAGTTGGAGATCTGAAGAGCATTTTGGCATCAGACACAGAGATGGAGACTTTGGCATTTGCCCAGATGATTTTCTGTTTTGCTTTGGTGCAGTATTTCCCCACTGTGCTCCCTTTCCTCCATTTTGGGATAGTAATGTATATCCTGTGCCACTCTATGTTGGAAGTATGTGATCTGCTTTTTGATTTTGATTTTATAAGGGATTACACTTAAGAGATTTCATGAGTCTCAGAAGAGAATCTGGACTTTGGACTTTTACTGGGTTGAAACTATTATAGACTATGGGGACTTTTAAAGTTGAACTTAATGCATTTCTGCCTTATGATATGGCTACAAGCCATATTTGAATGCTTGGTCATTAGGGAGTGATGCTACCAAAGAGGGAATAGGAGTTGGAGAGAGAGAATGGAGAGAGAGAGAGAGAGAGAGAGAGAGAGAGAGAGAGAGAGAGAGAGAGAAACAGAGCTTCCAGGATCATGCAGCAGCAAGCCAGAGGCTCCACCCAAACATCTGGACCTTTTTGGTTATATGGTCACTGGATCAAATCTGGCTACTTCCTGTTGGCATGGGATGATGTGAAGAAGAGGAGTTGGGAGTTGGTGGGCTTGTGCTCAGCAGCAGGTGTGGGTGAAGAAGCATTCAGTTGACTGTCACCCAGGAGACCAAGCAAATCCTTTCCTGGAGGAAGCAAAGAAGGCAAGGGGCTAGAAGAAAAAAATAGACATGTGAGAATAACTGGTCCCACAGTAGGGTTGAGCCAGGCAAAAATGGAGAACTTCCACCAGAGTAAGGGAGAGGTAGTGGGTTGATTATGCCTTCTAAGGTACTCCCAATTTTCTCGAGTGGCTTGACCCAAGTCTCTACCAGTCCAGACTTGCTAATGGAGTAGCAGCACTCTTTCCCCAGGAACATGCAGCTGTCTATAAAACAGCCGGAACAGATTTACACCTTGGTGTCCTAGCAAAGGCTATGGTTTTGAATTAAGAAGCATGAACATTTTTCCTATGTCTAGAGAGCTTTATATATGTTTTATCCCAATGAAATGCACCTTTAACTATATACTTACATGACAACCAAAGGAAATTTAAAATCTTGAACTTGTGATTAAATAGAGTAGTAGTGCTCTATCAGTTTATCAGAACTCCATGTATCAATGCTAAAACTCTGAACTTTTAAAATCTTAGTGTAACAATAGCATAGAAAGGGGACAGAAATCTGAAGCAGTTCCCATTTGCACATACCTTGAGTCACTTACTTATACCTTTACAATTTGCATTTATACATCTTAAATCATTTTCTGAGACCCTCAGAACTTACTTAGGTTTTCACATCCTCAGACCTTTATGTATCTTAAAATATTTTCTTAGACCTTCAAGACTTGCACAGACTTTAACCCCTTTTTCCATCTAATCACATAATTATTAGAGATACAAGTAATTATTACTGAGAACATTCATTGCAAATCATGTTCTTTTATGGAAAATTACATCTCAAATCTGTTTCTCCTTTAATATGAAGCCTGTGAGCAAGGCAAACCTGTTTGTACTTTTAACAAGAGACCTAGTAGCTTTAACTAACTAATGGACTGCCAAGGTGGTTGTAACCTTGGTGGGGGACAGAGCTGATTTTCTACTGTTACCTAGCTGACAAAGCTACAGTTAGCCTAGCCATCATTGTGATCAGAGATTTGGGAAGGACCAGCCAGAATGACAGAGACTCATCCATAATCCTTTACCCAGACAGTTATACCAGGATCTTGTGGTCTCCATAGTGTTGGGTGTAAGGGTACCTGGACAGCAGCCTTGACTTCCACACCCAGAAGAAGAGGGGATTTTCTCTGGAGAAGGAAGGGAGGGATTTGTAGTGGGTAGCCATTCTAGCTTTGATCTGGAAGTTCCAACCCCCATTGAGGCTTCGCTAACTCACGCCTACAAGGCAGGGCTGAGAGAGGACCCTGAAGACCCGAGATCTGGATGTGCCTGCCCTCTTGGTTCCTGGACCCTGGACGCTGGAGGTAGACGGAGCAGAGTTCTCCAGATAACACCGCTGGACTGCACTACACCTTTCCCAGACCCTGTTACCTATCCCTTTATTTGTGAGTTACCCCACAAAATAAACCTCCCTTTTAACTATGTGGAGTTGTCTTAATAATTTCACCAATAGGGATTGACCTTACTTTGTCTAGGCAAAGTGAGGCAATTAACTCTCCAGTGTTCTGATTGTCTACAATTTGGGCCAAGCCCTGGCAGCAGAAAAGGCATTGGGGCAGTCTTGCCCAGTGGTCCACTGTCTTCTTGGAGACTTTGGGGGTCACTGCCAGGATGTGGGAGTCTCTGTCTGTTATATGAGTTTAAATATCTTAAATGCCATATTTAGCAAATCTCCAACAGACCTATTGTAGTTCTGAACATCTCAGGGCTTAATCATCTTTAACGGTTTATAATAAAATAATAATTTCTGAATTGAAGCTCTTTTAGTATCAACATAAGACTTATAAACATAGTCTTCAAAGATACTTCCCTAATCCTTATATAGTGCACCATTATAAAACCTAACAGTTCCCTGTATGACTCAGTTTGCCAACATATCAATGGCTTAACAATGATAGCAAACAACAAGGAGGTCAGACACACATCTTTAAATCAGTCTCTGTTAGCTTGAGTAGACCTGAAGTAAGGAGAGCATTCTGGAAGCCAGGGGTTCCAAGTTGTTAGTTTTTGTTGTTGTTGTATGGTTTTGTTTTTTTTTTACTAGACTGCATAGGTCATCATTTTATTGCATCATAAGATAGGAAAACCTCAGTCTCTGGTGTTTATCTGTGGTCCTAAGTTTTAGCTTTTTATTTGCCTATTTCTCAAGCATCATGTATTAACAAAGACATTATAATAAAATATGTTATAAATTTTAAAATGTCCCATAGCCTTATAAATTTAAACATTTTAAAAACTGTTTCTTAAAAAATATCCAGTTTATTTAAACTTTCTGTAAAACTCTAAAATTTCCTTTTAAAGAAGTTTAAGATCTCTCAACTGTGTGTTCTGGTAATATCCAACCAAAGTACCTTTTTATAATTTCAAGAATGAAGACATAAAGCACAACCATAATTTGTAGAAAGCAAAAGCAAGTTTGAACCGTGTAAACAATTCAGTGTCACTAAAATCAATACCAAGTGGATTACTCCTATGGTACAAAGTCTGGTGGCCAGCAAGATACATTTTTGTATATGAATGCATGGAGGAGCAGTTTTAATACCTCATTAAGCCAGCATTGTATTAAATCCTATCTTTCATAAACCTTGTTTTCAAGACAGGACAAGAAATATACAAAAAAATCTTATCCCAGTTGAAAAAGTATCCTTTGAGACCTGTTGTCTCATTGGCTGAATCATACCATGTGATCACTCTCAGTCAAATTTTTAACCATACCTTAGCTGTTTTTAATAAAGTAGAACAGCATAAAACAACCTTAATATCATTTACACTCACATGACATATGGATCTCTGTTATCACACCAGATTGATTCAGTGGCCAGAAAGCCCAGAGGTAAATTCTGAGCCCTGGCAGCTAGTGGCAACAGTTGAGCTATTGCCAGGACACAGAGAACACACTAAGACCAGCCAGAAACAAACATGCAGTGGGCACATACAATTATACATTCAACTGAGCCTGACACAGTTTTGTGTGGCTCCATGTTCACAACAAAACTTACAGGCACAGATCCATACATACATAAAAAATAGAAAACCTTTTCCTACCTCCTCTAGTGTTGGAATTTTAGGGGAGGATTACCTTGTGAGCCATTGAATTTAATTTTGGGGGGCACAGATGTGTTACAGTGGGATTGGCTGCCAGCTTTCTTATCAGAGAAAGGCAAGGAGAAGGGAGGAAGATGGGGAGGAGTTGGATATAGGGGATGGGGTTGACCATTAGGTGGAGACTGTGGTGGAATAGAAGAAAGAGGGGAAGTAGGAGAAGGGAGAGGAAGGGAGGAAGGTGGAGAAGGTGGAGAAGGCTGGAAAACCTTGTCAAAGAGGGGGATGATTGGGGAAGGGTGGGTAAAGGGAAGAAGGCTGGCCAGCAGGTGAAATATGTAGTGTTGTAAGGGATAGGGGTAGACAGGGTTCAGGGAAGGGGTTCCAGTAGCTCAGGCAGCTCAGTTAGGTTGGAGGGCTCAGGGTCCAAGTGCCCGGAGGAAAAGGTGTCTGGAGCCACTCTAACCCTGGCCAACAAGACCTTGGCCATTAAGCACTGGCTACAGAGAGAGGGTCAGAGCACAGAACTCAAAAGCCCTGGACATAAGGGGGTCCAGACCATATGTCCAAATGCCAGTAGAAATTACTTAGGCCAAGCCACAGAACAAAAGAAAACCAGGCATTTAGGGCATATGGTTAGAGACAGCTCCAATTTAGATACATTTCCAAGCAGACACCCCAGGGGGTGACTGAGGATTGGGTTTATACCTGGGGCTGCCCATTTCCAAGCCTATACTAGAGACTGAAGACTAGGGCAAGGCATCCCACATGATAGCCTGGGGTAGAGCAGTGAGGGTGGGGTAGCTCTGGGAAGGATGTCTCCAAACCTGGAAGAGATAACTGGTACCTCCTTAGGTGGTGGATGGGAAATGGACTTACCCTTAGTTGAAAGCCAGTTGCATCTGGCCGAGAGAAAGACAGGAGAGGAACTGCCCCCTACACATCTGGAAGATCCAGTCAATTGAGCTGGGGGCTCAACTCCTCCCAGGTTTTGGCACCAAGATAATAGGTTCTCTGCCAATGCAGTAAGCCAGATCAAGACAAGTTGAAAAAGTGTAACAACAGGTATATTGAGCAAAGCCACTCCTTGGTGGGTACACCAACCCCAGAGAACAAGGCCAGATAAGTCATGTGCCCGAACTAAAGCAGGGAGATTTTTATAGATTGTAGGCAAGGGGTGATGATGTGTCCTCCACAAGCTGGGTTTGTGCCCAAGTATGGTCAAAAGCTGAGCACTTAGGAGGAGACTTGTGCAGCATCAGGGGAAGAAGTTGCAATAGTCACTAAGAATGAAGAGCTGGGCTTTTTGGCACCTTTCCTCTGAGTGGGTGGGGTTGGGAAAGAGAGGAGGAATGGTGCTTCCAGTACCATGCAGGGATGAGCTGGAGGCTCCAAGTGAACACTAATGTGAAGAGTTTTGGATTAATTCCATCAGCAGAGGAAATCTCAAAACAACCTACTATAGACTCTGTTATGTGGTGAAGATTTATAATGAAAAGGAGCAAGCTGAGCAAATAAAAACACAGAATGTATAGAGTGAGAAAAGTGGCACAAGGAAGTGGAATAGACCGTAATCCTGTGTTCGAGGAGATAAATAGATTAAGAAATGGAATAAAGGGAGTGATGACCTCAGGGCAAGATCCCACCCAGCTGAGTTTCCAACTTGTGGAAAGGAACTAAAGAAAAGCTTAGAGCCAGGTGTGGTGGTGCACGCCTTTAATCCCAGCGCTGGGAAAGCAGAGGCTGGCAGATCTCTGTGTTTGAGGCCAGCCTGGTCTACAGAGTAAGTTCAAGGACAGCCAACCTTAGGCAGTAAAGGATAGGAAGCTGGTGAAGATGTAATTAAACAAGGGGGCCATGTTCCAGCCCCAGCAAGCAGGTGTAAGATGGTATCTCAGAGTCGTTTTGATTTGCATTTCCTTGATGAGTAAGGAAGTTGAACAATTCTTTAAATGTATTTCAGTCATTTAAGATTTTTCTGTTGAAAATTCTCTGTTTAGATCTGTACCCTATTTTTTAATTGAATTGTTTGGCATTTTGATTTCTAGTTTCTTGAGTTTTTTATATATTTTTGAGATCAGCCCTCTTTCAGATGTGGGGATGGTGAAGATCTTTTCCCATTCTGTAGGCTGCTGTTTTGCCTTATTGACCATGTCCTTTGCCCTACAAAAGCTTCTCAGTTTCAAGAGGTCCCATTTATTAATTGTTGCTCTCAGTGTCTGTGCTACAGGTATTATATTTAGGAAGTGGTCTCCCGTGCCAATGCGTTCAAGACTACTTCCTACTTTCTCTTTTATCAAGTTCAGTGTAACTGGATTTATGTTGAGGTCTTGGATCCACTTGGACTTGAGTTTTGTGCACGGCGACAGATATGGATCTATTTGCAATCTTCTGCATGTTGGCATCCAGTTATGCCATCACCATTTGTTGAAGATGCTTTCTTTTGTCCACTGTACAATTTTAGCTTCTTTGTCAAAAATCAGGTGTTCATAGGTGTGTGGATTTATGTCAGTGTCTTCGATTCAATTCCCTTGATCCATATGTCTGTTTTATGCCAATACCAACCTGTTTTTATACTATAGCTCTATAATCAAGTCAGGAACAGTGATGCCTCCAGAAGTTGCTTCATTGTACAGGATTGTTTTAGCTATCCTGGGTTTTTTGTTTTTCCATATAAAGTTAAGTATTGTTCTTTCCAAGTCTGTGAAGAATTGTGTTGGGATTTTGATGGGGATTGCACTGAATCTGGAGATTGCTGCTGGAGAAGTAGTTGAGAGTTCTACATCTGGATCCACAGGCAGCAGGGAGAGACATTGGGACTGGCGTGGACTTTTGAAAGCCCAAAGTTCACCCCCATTGACACACTTTCTCCAACAAGCCCATACTTCCTAATCCCATTCAAGTAGTGCCACTCCCTGATAACCAAGCATTCAAATACATGAGCTTATGGGAGCCATTCTTATTCAAACCATCACAATTGGTAAATAATACATTTTGTAAAACATTTTTAGTTGTTTCATTTATTTATTTACTTACTTATTTGTAATTATTTTACCAGGGCCCCAGACCTTATGAAAGTCACCTGGTCTGTCACCTCTGGAGGTAAGTCTGATTAGGGCACCTTCTGTTTGGACACATAGGAGAGGTCAGATGCAGCCAGTGATCCAGTCACCAGAATCCATTTAAAACATTACAAGATTCATCCTGTCTCCTTCAGGGGTATGAATGTGTGGTGGGCACCCTTGGTTGTCTTTACTGTGTGTCTTTCTATGCGTTGTTCTATGTATTTCTGTCAGTTCTGTTTCCCTGTAGTGACCAATGGCTTTCTCTGATGGAAGACACACCTCCTACCCTCAGCTTTAGACCTGTGCCATTCCTGTTGGGAATCTGAATCCTTTGGGCTCTGCCAAGTCACCCAGAGAAACCAAACCCAGACTCCAACCAAAACAACAAAAACTCCAGCTGTCTGACTCTGGAGTTCTTGGTTGTTTTATGTCTTGACTCCCACTCATGGTCCAGGTCCTGTGCGGAGTTGGGGAGGGGCCAAGCCTCTCATTCAGGGCCTTATGATCTCTAAGCAAACTGCACACAGGGAGGGGAACATAGTTCCCCAAGGTGTGCATTTCCCTGGCTTGTTCCAAGCAGCCCCAGGGAAGGGGAAAGTTCCCCTCGGCTGTGCCTGAAAGGAAAAGAAGTTTTACTCATTCCTCTTTTATAACTTATGCCTACTTTTCAACCAATGATCCATACAACTGAAAAAAACGAAAACCCACCATTCTCTGAAAAGAAGTAGAAAACCTGCCACTGGGCTGGGCAGGTGAATGGTTGACAGACAATGCAGCCTGGATAGAATGAATTTCCCTTCTATCCAACACTGACCAAAAAGACTTTAAACAATTTTTACTAGGTCCTTCTTAGAAAGATTAAAGACGGCTGCTAAAAAGATTTCCTTTGTCACCCAGATGGCCCTAGATATTAGGGAAAAGTTATAATAGAAGATTTTTAAAGATACAAGTAGTTCCCAGCTGTTGGAGGTGGGTAAAAAGGTGTTTAACAACAGAGAATTGATTGGGACAAGACCTTTTGCTTAAACTGAAAGCTGTCATCACCTTCTGATGATGAGATGCAGTTAGACTTATAGACACTCAGCAAAATTTTGGTGTCTTGCCCTCAGTCAGAAGAATATCTCATAGCTGAAAGTCCTGTCCCTAATCAAAAGATACAGCTGGACTACCTCTCAGATTGACAACAAAGATTCCAAGGGGTATGGGCAGAAACCAACCTCCCAGGACTGGTCCAACATCAAATTCCTATAATTGTTCAACTAACCAGTTCAGCTACTCCCATCCGGATTATGCAATGCCCAATGATCCTGGAAACAAAAAGGGAACTTGTAGTCCATACTTCCTGGCTTACAGAGTCAGGCATCCTGGTGCCCTGCCAGTCACCCTGGAATATGCCTCTCCTCCTGGGACCTCTGATTCTCATGAGTCTGATTCCTCCAGAGAAATGTGAACACTGTCTCGGACCAGAAAGATGCATTCTTCAGCCTCCCGTGGTGGAGATGAGTCAATCCATCTATGCTTTTAAATGCGTAGACCCACAGGGAGGTTACAGTGTGCAATGTAACTGGACCAGGTTGCCCCAAGGATTTAAAGACACTAAATGATGATCTCCTGCCTTTGTGTTAGAGGTTCCCCAGGACCATACCCTTATAATATATACATGACCTTCTCCTGACCCCTAAAACGAAAACAAATTCTAGAAGGGCCACTGAGGAACTGCTGCAAGAGTTGCAGACCTTGGGCTACAGAACGTCGGCTAAGAAAGCCCAACTCTGTCCATCAGAGTCTACCTATCTTGGCTATCAGCTGAGAGGAGGCAAAAGCCTTCAGATCCCAATTCCAACAACTAAGAGACAAGTTGAGAGTTCCTAGTTGAGGGTAGGTATTGCTGCCTTTGGATACTAGAGTTTGCAGAAATAGCAAGGCCTCTATACACCAGCATAAGCTGGCCACTGATCTCCTAATCTGGACTGAGACTAAACAAAAGGCTTTGAGTCTTTAAAAACAGCTCTGACTTCGGCTCCAGGCCTATCACTTCCAGATATCTCAAAAATATTTCCATTTTTTTTTGTTCATGAAACAAAAGACATTGCAAAAAGGGTTTTAATCCAAACTTTAGGGTCATGAAAACGCCCTGTAACATACTTGTCTAAACAATTGTACCCTGTAGCCACTGGCTGGTCCACCTGTCTAAGACCTGTGGTGGCTACTGCTAGTCTAATGAAAAACAAACAAACAAACAAATTAACTCTTAGTCAAGATCTTATACTCACAGTACCCCACACTGTGGAGGTCCTCCAACAAGGACCACCAGAACACTGGCTGTCTAATGCCTATGTGACCCAGTATCAGGCTGTACTCCTGGCTAACCCTCCAGTCCAGTTTGAAAAACCCACCACCATCAGTCCTGCTACCCTCTTGCCTAATGATGACCTGCAGGTGCTCATCCATGGCCATCACGAGATGAAAGATGAAACCAGGTAGCTGGAAGCTGCACCAGTTACTTTAACTGAAACAGTTTGGGCCCACGCCAGGTTCCTCAGCTCAGAGAGCAGAACTGATCGATCTAACCCAGGCTCTGAGATGGGGAAAAGGAAAGTTCACCAACACACACACAGACAGTCGCTGTGCTCTTACTACTGTGCATGCCCACGGTGTGACTGATAGAGAAAGAGGGACTCTGACCAGTGGGAGAAGGGACATTTTAAAGAAAAAGAAAAAAATCTTGGCCCTCCTAGAGGCTATTTGGCTTCCCCTACAAATTGCTATTCTCCAATTCTGGGCTGCTGAGGTGGCTGCCTGAAAATGACCTTAAGATCAGTGGGGCCTGTTGATATTCTGGAGATATACCCTGACTTGGTGCTGCCTGAGACACCATGGTAAAGAAGAAATGGACAGCCCAAACCCACAGGATGATGAAGGACACCAGAAGCAAAGATCATTGTCCTAGTTAGGGTTTCTATTGCTGTGACAAAACACCATGACCAAAAAGCAAGTTGGGGAGGAAAGGGTTTATTTGGCTTATACTTCCAGATTATAGTCCATCATTGGAGGAAGTCAGAACAGGAACTCAAACAGGGCAGGAACTTGGAGACAGGAGCTGATGCCAAGGTCATGGAGGGGAGCTACTTACTACCTTGCTTCCCCTGGCTTGCTCAGCCTGCTTTCTTATAGAACCCCAGACCACCAGCCCAGGGATGGCACCACACACAATGGGCTGGGCCCTCTCCCATTGATCACTAACTGAGAAAATGCCTTATAGCTGGATTTCATGGGGGCATTTCCTCAACTGAGGCTCCTTCCTCTCTGATGACTGTAGCTTGTGTCAAGTTGACACACAAAAACAGCCAGTACGATCATCTCCCAGAAACATCTGGCAGGACTCTGGGAGCTGACCTTCACCAGGCCACTCATCTGGGGTCCACAAAATTTTCTGAGTTGCTCAGACCAAGGTATGTTATACCTAGACTGGACAACACAGTGTGGGATGTCACAGCCAGATGACAGGTTTGTGCTCAAGTAAATACAAAGCAGAGAGCTCTTACCCAGGAAGGGGTCCAAATGAGAGGCCAATACCCCCAAGAATTCTGGGAAAACTGAATTCACCAAGATTTTACCTGTTGGGGAAGGATAAAAGTACTTGCTAGTTTTTATAGATATCTTTTCCAGGTGGGAAGAAGCATTTGCCACAAGGATTAACACTGCTCAAATAGTAGCTTAAAAGCTCCTCCAGGAACTGGTCCCCATTGCAATGGGGTCTGACAATGGCCTGGCTTTTATAGCCAAAACCTCTCAATTAATAGCTAACGCTTTAGGGATAGATTGAATACTTCATTGTGCACATAGACATCAGAGTTCTGGCCAGCTAAAAACAATAAACAGGACATTAAAAGAAACTAACAAAACTCTCATTAGAGTCTACAACAGAATGGATAGGCCTCCTTCCTTGCTTGGCTTCAGCATGCTGAACACCATATAGGGAGGGATTTACCCCGCTATGGGATTATGTTTGGAAGACCTCCCCCACTGCTTCCCAGGCTCAAAGACCAGCAGTTGGAAACCTCTCTAACCATTCCTTTACAAGTCACTACAGATGCTCCATTCCTCCCATAAAGGCTATTCATTGGACTATCCGAGACCCAGCCAAACTCTGAATCCACCACCTGTTTCCCTTTGTTCAAGTCCAGTGATACTGTCTAGGCCAAGCGAGTAACCAAAGGGGTTCTGGAACCAACTTGGAAATCACCCTACATGGTGATTCTCTAAACTCATACAGCTGAGAAGGTAGCCGGCATTACACCATGGATCCACCACACCCAGGACAAAAAGGTGAAAGGCACACACAGTGCTTCAAAATGGACTGTCTCCAGACTATGGACCCATTGAAATTAAGGTTTCGTTGAGTCTGGGCCCTTGCACTTCCTGCCCCTCTACCTCCTCCTGAGACTTGTGTTTGGTATGAATACAAGGTTATGGTCCAACCCCCACAGCCCTCAGGCCTGGACCTGGGAACTAAGAAAGAGAGATATAGGGAAGGTGATTGCTTGTGTGACTACAAACCGGAAACCCATGTCCATCTTGATCCTTACATAATAATACCCATTTTCAACGTCTTGTAACAATTCTATGCATGCCCTCCAGCTTGGCCCTGTAGTTGCCAGACACAAGTGAGTTTCCATTACAAAAATGGGTTTGTGAAACTGAGGCTTCCTGAAAAAGTCCTTCAAAAAGATCCTGGCCTTTGGAAAATGGGAAAAACCTGGGTAATCGGACTCTGTGCCACAGGGAGGGACCCTGGGGATAGTTAATCATTCTCAGCCAGATATAGGCCATGATTGCTGGTTATGCTTAAGACACCTGGCCCTTGTACTACATAGGGATAGGAACTAGCCAGGCTGTCAGCCCATTGACTGACAGAACTCACTGTGACTGGGGGCAGCCCAAATTAAGTTATAGGACTTAACCTAGGCATTTCCTGTATCTTGATGCCTGCTATTCTGCCCTGGGGGTTAATTCATCTGGATAATGATGATATTCCTCAGCCCCTGAAATTACTTGATGGGCATGTACCAATGGCTTAACTAAATTTTCTTCTCCTGTTCCTTTCCAAACTAAGTAGACAGGTTGATCAGGACCTAAAGATATTAAAAGTTTTCATTTCTGAGTTAAAACAACAGATTCCCTTACTGAAATGGTCCTACAAAATTAGAGAGGACTTACTTCTCATGAGACAAGGGGGACTATGTATGGCTTGGGGGAAAACCTGTTGTTTCTATAATTGATCAAGAGTAATTTTTATAAAAGTCTTGCCATGGTTAAAACAAAACAAATCAAAACAACAACAAAACAACAACAAACTAAAAAAGAAAAAGAGACAAAGACATAAATCAGATAATTCATACCAGTGTCTGTCTTCTTAGCCCCCCTGGCTAACTACTCTGCTATCAGCACTGGATGGGCCTTGAATTATCATTCTGATTGGATTAATGGCAGGCCCTGCATCTTAAACTAGATGGACAATTATGTTTCAGTTCATTAAAATTAATGGTCCTTAGGACTAACTACCCTCTTTATAATAGGATCGGTCCACAATTTGATTCATTCACTAAGACCAGTGGGGAATGTAACAGGGCCCCAGACCTTAGGAGGCCCGCAGTCCTTAGCACAACTGACTCCATGGTGGAAGTACCATTCAGGCTGTGAAACTAGGCACATAGACAGTACCACGTGGCAAAACTAAAACAAAGACCTAATCTATCAAAGTCCATAGTTCTGGAAAAGTCTCTAAATGTACTAACCTTGCTTTTTGGCTTCTGTAGTTCTGCTTTTGGCTAACTGCTCTTGTTAACTGAAGTATGTCAACCAAGAACATGATTTTTGTGCTTAAAAGCTCACCCTGAGGCCGGGCAGTGGTGATGCATGCCTTTAATCTCAGCACTCGAGAGGCAGAAGAAGGCGGATCTCTATGAGTTCGAGGCCAGCCTGGTCTACAGAGTGAGATCCAGGACAGACACCAAAACTACACAGAGAAATCCTGTCTAAAAAAACCAAAAACCAAAACAAAATAAAACAAAACAAAAGCTCACCCTGAGAAAGGCTCAGAGCTGGATCCAGAACACCCACCCGGTGTAGTTGTCAGCTGGTGAACAAAGGATTTCTTTCTATAGGCTTAAACTCTTGTCTGAGTTGTCTCCTCTGGTGGATACTCCACAAAAGTAACTCAGATCTTCACTGTTCTCTCCCAGGAGACACTGGAGGAGGGTACTGTCCAAAAGTCGTTGCTTTACCACTTACTCTTATTAATTATTACTATTGTCTTTTCTGTTGGTTGATTCACACCTGTGTATGATGTTTTGAACAAGGACACCATCACATTCTCTCCCTTGCAATTCCTCTTCTATCCCCAAATACAATTCCCTCCCTACTTCATGTATTTTCTTGATATGGTGTCCCCCAATATATTGTGCACCCTAATAAACTTATCTGGGGTCAGAGAACAGAACAGCCACTGGATTAGACATAGAGGCCAGAAAATGGTGGCACACACGCCTTTAATCCTAGTATTCCTGAGGCACAGATCCGTCTGGATCTCTGTGAGTTCAAAGCCACACTGGGAACAGCCAGGCATGGTGACTCACGCCTTTAAATCCATGAAGTGATGGCAGGAAGCAGAAAGGTATATAAGGCGTGAAAACCAGGAACTTGAGCTTTTTAAGCTTTTAGGCTTTTAGCAGCAGTTCAGCTGAGATCGATTCAGATAAGGACTCAGAGACTTCCAGTCTGAGGAAACAAGACCAACTGAGGAATTGGCAAGGTGAGGTTAGCTGTGGCCTGTTCTGTTTCTTTTATCTTTCAGCGTTCACCCCAGTACCTGGCTCCAGGTTTGTTTTTATTAATAAGACTGTCTAAGTTTCGTGTTACACCAGGGATTCCTTTTAGTGTGGCCAGTATGTGCATGGAAGTAGGACCATCTGCTGGAGCACAGGTAGCCTCTCAGGAGCCTCATGTTTGAAGAAAACTGGCTCTCTCTTTCCCAACAACCATCAACTGTCAGTAGTTCTCAGCTAGGGGCAGGAATTTTTTTTTTCAGAAGGGGAGAAATGCCACCCCATTATTTTTATTAAGAGATTTTCTATTCATTTTACATACAAACCACAGATTCCCCTCTCCTCTCTCCTCTGGCCTCTCAGCCTTTCCCCACAACCCCCCCCCATTCCCACCTCCTCCAAGGCAAGGTCTCCCATGGGGAGAGCCTTGGTCCATTCAGTTGAGGCCAGTCCAGGGGGCAGGAATTCTTGACTTCCTTCCCTCTCCATGCTGGGATTTGGTCTGATTTAATCTTATGCAAGTCTTGTACATATAGTTCCATCAACTGTCAGTTCATATGGTGCAATTACCCTGTTGTGTTCAGAAAACACTGTTTCACTGTAGGAATCCACTGCCTCTAGATCTTAAAATCTTTCTGCCCCTCTTTTATGACAATCCCTGAGCCTTGGAAGGAGGTAACTTCAGTCTACATAGTTTTCATTTTCTGTTTCTTGTGGGCCCTGAACCACTGGCTCCCACATCTGCACTATTAGCAGGTCAGGGATTAGAACAGAGGTCATTGATCATAGGTTCAAAACCACTGGTCATCACAGTATAGTCCCTCCCAAAGACTATAAAAAGCCAAGAATATATCTGCTTCCATGAGTTACTGGATGAAAGCTCTATGATGACAGAGTATTTACCAATCTGATTACCGGGGTAGGCCAGTTCAGGCACCCTCTCCACTATTGCTAGTAGTCTAAGCTGGGGTCATCCTTGGGGATTCCTGGAATTTCCCTAGCACCCGCTTTCTCCCTTTCCCCATGATGTCTCCCTCTATCATGGTATCTCTTTCATTGCTCTCCCACTCTGTCCTTGTTCCAGCTCGACCATCCTGTTCCCTCATGTTCTCATCCCCCATCCCCTACCTTCTATTGCCCCCACTTCCCCAGTTTACTCATCAGGATTGCCTCTGTTTCCCCTTCCCAAGGTGATCCCTACATCCTTCTTTGGGTCCTCCTTGTTTCCTAGCTTCTCTGGAGCTGTGGGTTGTAGTCTGATTATCCTTTGCTTTACATCTAGTATCCACTTATGAGTGAGTACATACCATGTTTGTCCTTCTGAGTCTGAGTTACCTCACTCAGGATGACATTTTCTAGTTCCACCCATTTGCCTGCAAATTTCATGATGTCATTTTTTTTATAGCTGAGTAGTACTCCATTGTGCATATGTACCACATTTTCTTTATCCATTCTTTGGTTGAGGGGTATCTAGGTTGTTTCCAGGTTCTGGCTATTATGAATAATTGCTGCTATGAACACAACCAAGCACCTCCCAAGCTGAGCTCTAGGAGTCCAATTGAAGAAAGGAAAGAGGGATTATATAAGCAGGGGATCAAGATCATGATGGGGAAATCTACAGAGAAAACTGAACCAAGCTCACAGGAACTCATGAACTTCAGACCGACAGCTGTGGAACCTGCATGGTACCGGACTAGACCCTCTGCATAAGGGAGACAGCTGTGTAGCTGGGTCTGTTTGAGGGGCCCCTGGCAGTGTGATCAGGATCTATCCCTGGTGCATGAGCCGGGTCTCTGGATCCCATTACCTATGGTTGGACACCTTGCTCACCCTTGATGCAATGGGGCAGGGCTTGGTCCTGCCTCAACTGAATGTACCAGGCTTTGCCGTTCCCCCATGGGAGGACTTACTCTTTTGGAGGAAGGGATAGGGGGTGGGCCAGAGGGGGTAGGGCAGGGAGGTGGGCGCAGGGAAGGAGCGGGAGGAGGGATGAGAGGGAGGTCTGTGGTTGGTATGTAAAATGAATAAAATTTTTTAAATAAAAAAAGCCAAGAATGCGGAGTACAACTCCTTCAGTTTGGCCCTGAAAGCTCAGATAGTAAAATCTAACTGGATAAGATGTAGCTGTTTAATGTCAGGCTCCTAAACTGGCAGAGGAATGAATGTATTTGTAAAGAAGGAATCATGGACCCCAGGCTAAAGCTGTGGAAGAGGAGGGGAACTGAGCTTGGCCAACAATTCGCCCCTTAGCCATCAAATTTCTTCCAGGACATCATCAGGCCTTGCTACGGCAGGTGTGCTGAGGTATTAAAATGAGCAGAGACAGCCACCCAGCAAACTAGACCTGGGGAGGGGGCGTGGCAAGCCAGGACTTGTCGTCCAATCAGAGAGGCCTGTGAACAGTTTACATCAGGACCGTCTGTCCAATCATAATGGGATGGGCGGGGTGCAGGGGTGGGACCTGTTGCAGAGTTCATAAGCCCCGTGGCTGCGTCTAGGAACACCAGCCTGGTCCTGTAGCTGCACAGTTAACAATTGTCTTGATACGTGCCTTGGAGCCAGCAGGTAAGACCCTGTGGCCCCGTGGGGCCAGTGCGGTGACAACTGCTGGCGCGCGTGCGCTAGCGCTTTCGTACTTTCAGGTGGACCGGGTTCTGTCTGCGCATCTGAGTTCACAGAGGCTTTGTTTCTGGGGAATGCAGAGTAGCTCCGAGGAGGTAGTGAAGGCTGGAAGGAGAGTTGGGGCGACTGGGAAACGGCCTTCTAAGGTGGCTCTTGCCCTTCTGCCCCTTAGGCTGGCGCTGGGCAGTGGCAACTTATTTTTTGTAAATGGCACAGTCTAGACAAATGCCCCAATCCAGACAAATGCCTCTGCCCCGCCCTGCAGCTACAAACGTGTGAATCCCAGTTTCCCCAGCTTTTACCTTGGCACTGTTCACCCAGTAAGGAAGGGCCTTAAGATACCATCGATTGAACTGGGTGGTTTGAGACACGTGGAAGCTTCCGAGCTGGGGCTGGGGTGGGGTAGAGAGCTCTCTGGACTGCCCTGGTCACTACATTGTGTACTACTCCCGCTAAGATAGGTCGAGGCACTCACTGAAGAGCTCTGCCTTCTTATCTTTGGAAATGGGATTCAGCTGTATTTGGCGGTCCACATTCTACTAAAGTTTTGGAGTCTTGATCTGAAATAGCTGGTTTTTTTTTTCTTTTTCTTTTACACATTCACTAAGGCTATAAGAAGGTATTATGAGACTTGTAATTGACAGTGACTAGGTTAAATCCTCCTCACTCCTACTGTAGTGCTCTAATACACTGACTTTGGACATTCAGTGGAAATTTGTACAGCGTTGTGTGCCACTCTTTTAGTGTGTGATGCTCACCAGCATTCCCAAATACCCTAAAAGGAATTGACTAGAAGGTGAAGATGCTCATAGTCCCATTTTACCTTTGCTGAATTTTAAAATTCAGGCTTTAATTTCCCCCTGGGTTTCTAGACTATCTTGCTTTCTAGAGCATCTTCATCTGCTGTCATTTAATGCCACCAGAAATGGACCAATGCTTTGCAATCAGAGTACTCTAAGAAAAACATGACTTTCTAAGATTGGTTGCTGTCTTGTTGAAAATCACCATGCAAAATATTCATTGATAGTAAAATTTTTTAACTGTTATTCTTAATCTGATCATAGTTTTAGTAGGTAACTTATTATTTTCTTGGTCTTTCTTTTAGTCAAGATGAGTGACAAGCCAGACTTGTCAGAAGTGGAAAGATTTGACAGATCAAAACTAAAGAAAACTAATACTGAAGAAAAAAATACTCTTCCATCGAAGGAAAGTAAGTAGCGGGGGTTTCTACTTGAGAGGAACATTGGTGAAAGTTGGCATAGTCAGTTAACAAACCTATGTTCTATTAAACTTTCCACACAGTAAATAATAATTAGTACCCTATTATACTTAACAGTTTAAAATAACCAATAGCTGATTTTGTTACTGGGGATATGTAAGTGTTCCTGCATAATAGGAACCAGTAGTAATAATAATAGTAATAGGCACCAGTAGTATAAAGAAAGAAAAACTACTTTTCTGTTGAAAATTACAAAAGTCACATTAAAATCAATCTTGGAATATTTGACTTATTATCACTAGGAAAAACCCTATGCGTACTTTTAATCATGTGGTGTTTTTCTGCATCTACAAATTTGAGCCTGTGATGGTGTCTTGCTCATGAACTCTGCAGATGCTGCCCCTCTGATCTATTCTACCTAATGATAAATAAAATGGAATAAGTTCAGATCTCAAATACACTTCTTGTTCCCAGACTCAGGACCACTGTTACTCGCTAGAGTTACATCTTACTGGAGGACCTCAAAAAATAATTCACGAATGCTGTGCTATGCTTTTTGTTACACCAACATTATTTGAGAGTTCCTAAACTAGACAAAACTGTTTTAAAGTTTCCTTATTGTATTGTGGTACATGTATTGGAAGGAAATACTTCATTTACCTTTTAGTCTCAAATAATGGCAGCAGCATAAATCTACCTCAAATGGAATGTAAAACTCATAGTTTAAGTAGATAACATTTTAGTATAATTTAATCTTAATATGATTGATGTGTACTCTCATATCACTCTGTGAGTACTTGGGGTTGTACCTTTGTATTCTGATTTTAAAGCATGTATGATAACCATTTAAAGATTTAGCACAGATTCTTTTTTTAATGGTTCTGGGTTTCAAACCCCAGGTCTTAGTTCATGCTAGGCAAGCACTGTACGACTGAGCTCCACCACACAGTCTGGTAGCAAAGAACTCTAGGAAGAAACTAAATACATTAGAAAAAGTCTCTCCTAATGATACTTTTATGTTTCTTTTTTCCCTAGCTATCCAGCAGGAGAAAGAGTATATTAAAAGATCATAAAATGAAGACCTCCGTTCCAGAGCGACTTCCAACATTGTCTGGCAGTCTTGACTTTAGGCTTGTAGCAGTTGTAAAAATTTTAGGCAGTTATTGATGGATTCTCACCTTTACCACCTTGGCTGAAAGGTCACCATTTGCCAATGATCATTAAATTTGTCTTTAAACTGCCCACTGGTGTGTAAATTCCATTTGTCAATAGTCTTACTACCGTTGTTCGCCTTGTTGCATGTGGTTTTTCACTTGCTGCAAGGCAAGACAATTTGTGAAGTTGTATGCTATTGCAGCTCCTCCAGTTTATTTTCATTTCTCATGTAACACTAAATTAAGTAGAATCAAACTTCCTATGGTACATTCGTGGTATTCTAAGGCATGAAATTACACAAGAGTCCTTTTTTTTTCAATTAAAAATGATGGGAAGAAAACCTCTTGAGCAGATTACACATATGTTAAATGTAAGGTGGGAATGAGAACTAATGCCCTTATTTAGATATGAAGGGATGGAAACATAGGGCCTAAAATGATCTGTGTAGGATATAAAAAGATAACTTGCTTTCTTGAAAGTGTTTTTCAACTTAATGGAAACAACCAAACCTAGAGTTGGATGGGGAGGTGGCAGGAGACACTTGCTAAAACACACCATGTGAAAGACAACAGGGTCTTCTATTCAGTGTACACTGAGATATGTAATATCTGCTAATGACTTGTATTACTTATTCTCTGTTCTGGTCCTAGCATTGAATAGAGTTTACTCTCTTATGAAATGCAAAACACTTGCATTTTTATCCTCTTAGTGAACATAAGGGCTATTGACTTAAATGCATTCTCCCAGTTCATAAGAATATTTTTTTTTAGCTCCCAATGTGCTTATACCTGGTGGTAGGATCTTTTAAGGGTAATTAAAGTTAAATAAGGTTCTAAGAGTGAAGCCTTTTAAAAAGAGGGAGTCGGGAGTGGAGGCAGGACAGACACAGACAGACAGACAGATCTTGTAAGGATGCTGAGTAAAGGTACCTATACAACTGAAAATGAACATGTTCAGCAGCTGATCCTGCTGGACCTTGGCCTGGACTTACAATATCTAGACCTTTGAGCCTTTACATTTCAGTTGTCTAGACGACCTAGTCTACAGTTATTTTGTTAGAGCAGCTTGAACTGACTACTATAATTAGGAAAACACATAAATGACAATGCCTCAATCCTTACCTTTAATATCTTTACCACTTCAAATTCATAAAACCAGTCACCTAAATATCACCAAGTAGAAATGTCCACCACCCAGGATAACCATCCAGACTGATCTTAATTTACATATCCTCTTTTTCAAAGGTTACCTATTTGTAACCTAACACATTAATCTGCTTTATCCTTTCTAGGGGCTTATATCCTTAAATAACAATTGTGGTCACAAGAAGTGGAAGTGATTTTGTGAGTTATCATAAAATTCCACAAGCAAAACACTAGGAGGGTCAACTAGGACCAAGTACAAATGTGGTAATGCAATCACAGTAGCCAGGGTGTACTGTAATGGGAGGATTTGGACCTTAGAAATAACCATATTGGCCACCCATCCTCCTAGCCTGCAACAGTATTCCAGAGTCACTTGGTCCTTGGTAGTGACAAGCTTGTGCAGTACCCAAACCTGGCTCACTATAGCATCTATACAATAGTTCTGGGGCTATTTACTGGAAACAGGCATAGTATAATTAATTTGAAGTGAGATGGTAAGTGTGCCCCCCCCATATTCAAAGTCTTCTTAGATCCTTTAACCCAAGTTACATGGATGGGGAGGCATCTTGATTCCAGATATGTACATGCTTACTCACTAAATTTCTAGATCCTGATTCAGGCACACAACACATTTTTTAAAATCTTTCAATAGGTTATTTGAAAATTTTATATCATGTTATGCACCCATGATAGACTCATATTCACTCCATTACCCTTTTGAATATTTCTTAATAGTATTTTTACTATGAAATATATTCCAACTTATCACCTCATATTTCCAACATTAGCCAGCCATATCATGCAAGAAACTGAACAGTAGCTCTCAGATAATCACTACACTTCACACTGAGGAAAGTCAAAGGAATCATGAACATTGTCAATTAAGCTGGCGTTAGACGATAGCTTCTAGTTGTATTTGATAACCAGCCTTTTATTTTAAGATATAAGAACTAGATAGCAAGAAGCCTGCCATGGCCATAGTTTAAAAATAATATAAGCCTGTGTGTATTTATTTGGGTCCAAGTGGCTGCAGGACAGGCGGGTGAGAGAGACTGTCCTGACCACGGGCCAGGCGGGACACAGGAAAACTTCCAGCTACAAATTCATGGAGTAATTCTACCCTGGGTAGAACAAATGTCAAACCAAGTGGAATAGATGAGAAAGGAAAAGAAAGGCAGCTGCTAAGTGAATACTAATGCAGTAATGAAATAGGGAAACCAATGGCTTATCCAGCATAGATTTGCCATGATTTATTGAATACACAATGTTGGGCTACTCTTGTAGCTATAGTCACTTGCCCTACTAACAAAAGGGAGACTTGCCTCCTGCCAGTAAACAGATTTCATGTTAGGGCTGTATAGCTATTATTCACAAAACTGTCAGCAATAAGGCCTATAGCCTGAAGCAGTTAGGAGAAAATGAATGTGTAGAATTGTTATCTCATGCAGATTCATATCATTTGAAAATTAGGGATCAGTGTTTTTATACCTTTATTTTGTCAATGCACATGGGTGACTCTTTAAAATAGAAAAGACTAAAACTTAGAAAATATTCTAGAAATTAATCAAAAGATCACCTCCCCACGCACACACCAAAATAATGTTATTCTTACTGTACCTTGGGAAGTGTCAAATATCTTATTTAAGAGTCTTAGGCATAATCTCTAGTGTCTTTGCAAAAAGGAATATAGGAACCTCATGTAATGCCCCAAAGTGCTAAGGCAAGTGAGTTTTACCAACACCCTGGAATTAGAAGAATAAATATTCACACCTTGGTGTCATAGCCTTGTAAATTATAGCCTTGAATTTAGCCTTGTAAAATATTTGACATAAACAACTTAAAGGAGAGAAGATTTATTTTAGATCACAGGCTCAGAGGTTTCAGTCCATCATGGCCAGGAGAGTATGGCAGAGCTGCTGGTACTCTTTGCTTTTTCCTTTTATTCTGTCCCAGTTTTCAGCACATGAGATAGCGTACCCACATTCATGTTCTTTCCCCTCATTTAATCATACCTTGAAACATTTTCACAGATCCACTAAAAAGTATGCTTCTCTATATCCTAGATGATTTTAAATCTAGCCAAGTTGGCAATTAATATTACCCTTCATATACAATTACTTTATTTATCTTTCCATTAAACAAATATCTGAGAGCTACTGTTCAGTTTCTTGCATGATATGGCTAATGTTGGAAATATGAGGTGATAAGTTGGAATATGTTTCATAGTAAAAAGAATACTATCAAGAAATATTCAAAAGAGTAATGAAGTGAATATGATCAAAGTTCTTAATGTGTATATATTAAAACTGTCAGAATAAAACCCACTATTTTGCCATTTGTGGTGGTTCATGCCTATAATCTCAGCACTTGGGAGGTGGACACAAGAGGAGCAGAAGTTCAAGGCTAGCTAGAGCTACATCAGATCCTCTCTCAATGAACAACAACAACACTCTGCACTATTTCATAGAGTTAATATACAATATTTAAAAAAGATATACTCAGTCTCAACATATGGTATTTGGACACATTCGGTAAGCTGTTTAATGAAAATATCCAGGAATGCAAAAAATAATTTTAAAAGACCTTTTTTGTACTTTTTTAAATCTAAAAATATTTTATTAATTCTTTGAGAATTTCATACAATGCATTTTGATCATATTCACCCCTATTCATCCCTTTAACTCCTCCAAAATATGCCCCACCCAAAATCTGTGCCTTCTCTTTTATTAAGAACCTATTGAATCCAATTTGTGTTGCATAGTCTCCTGGGAATAAAGGTCATCCATGTTTGACCTACCAGCACCCACACTTTTAAGGAAAACAGCCCCATCCACCTCAGAAAGCCATCAACTGTCCATATCTCTTCAGTTAGGGGCAGGGGCCCATGAACTCCTTCCTCTTATGCTAGAACATTAACTTCTTTGATCTTGTGCAGGAAACCATAACTACTATGAGTCATGAGCACAGTTCATGTCATGTTGAGAAAACTTTTTTTTTTTGGTCTTCCCTAACTTCTGAGTCTTCCAATCTTTCCACTTACTCTTCCAAGATGGTCCCTGAGCCTTAGACGAGGGGGAGGTTGGCAAAAATGCATTTATGGCTCCAATCTGAAATGTCTCCTTCAGGTTCATGTTCTGAATCTTCAATGCCCTGCTGACTTTGAGAAAGTGGGACCTGGAAAGCAGAATTAGTTCAATCGGGCTGTTTAGATAGGCTTCTAATGCCAGCTTGCTTGCTATGATTCCTGGATAGCTATGAAATAAAGAGCTACCACTGCACACTATTGCCAGAATGGACTCCACCAATACCTTCCTTGTCATGGTGGACTCTGAAACTGTGTGCCAAAATAAATCCTTCCTCGTTAAGTTATTTTTGACAGGTATTGTCACAGTGATGAGACAAGTAGCTAATACAAGCCATTTATTCAAGCTCATTCCGCATACCCACCCAACTAATCCAACACTCATTCTCCCTTTATTCTAGAGTGTCAATGAATGATAAATGAGGAAAGTTATTATGTGGAATGATATGCCAATCACACATACTCCTTTTTTGAGACAGGGTCCTTGTGTGGCCAACAATAGCCAGGTATTCATTCCATAGCCCAGGTTGTCCTCAGACTCATGATTGTCCTGCTTTAGCCTCCTGAGTGTAGTGTAGGGATTATAGGCATGTGCCACATGCTTGGCTTACTTTCATATTCTTTACAATTATTTTAAATGTATTATTACTCATCACATATACTTAAAGGATATTGCTGTGGAATAATCCTCCTGTACACTGTAAAGATTTGTCACTCAAATTTGTTTAATAAAAAGCTGACAGGCCGGTAGCTGGGCAGGAAGTTAGGTGGGAAAGCCAAGCTGAGAATGATGGGAAGGAGGAGAAAAGTGGGGAGTCAGGAGTTGCCAGGCAGATGCAGAGGAAGCAAGATGAGAATGTTGTACTGAGAAAAGGTACCAAGCCACATGGCTAAACATAGATAAGAATTTTGGGTTAATTTAAGTGTAAGAGCTAGTTAGTAATAAGCCTGAGCTACTGCCACATTTATAATTAATATAAGCCTCTGTGTGATAATGTAGGAAGTGACTGCCAGGTATTTGGGAGTTGCTGGCAAAACAGAAACTTCCACCCACAGGATATTCTTTTAATTTGAAAATATTTTCCATTAATTTGATTGACTTTCTCAAAGAATGTTTCATGGAGAATTAGATTGACATTCATTCCCCCTAATAGCTCTTATTCACCCACACATTAAGTATGCATGTAGCATCTAAATGTTGTAAGGAAATAGTTTTAAACTTGGAAGATGTTTAAGAATTCTTAGTACTTACATAAGCACCCTCATATTTCTCTGTGTTTCTGCCTTCTGAAGATTTTGACCAGATCTAGAAGTGAGACAAAAAGAAAGGGGACTGTAGTGTAGAGATAAGCATTGTTGAATCTGTTAGAATTCCTGAGTGTTAATGATGAGCTATTTAAATTAGTACTGTAAGTGCCCCCGCTATATTCGTTTTTCTGAACTTAAGCCAAAGTGTTGGGGGATAGGGTAACTTGACTTCGGAACTGGTAGCTGTTGGACTCTCTCTTGCTGCCCTGGTTGCCTTGAGCAAAAGGACTGTCCAAGAGTCAGACAGGCTGCTTTTATGCCACTCAGTGCTGTTTTACTCCATGGCATCCTTGAAAAAAACTACACAGTAGGGAGCTAGGACCACGGCTCAATGGAGAAAGTGCTTGCTGTACAAGCAGGAAGACATCAATTTGCAACCCTAGAACCCAAGCGAAGCGGGATGCTGGAGCCCACATTTGCTGAAGTGATGCTCCTATGTTGAAAGGGAAGGTGAAGACAGGAGATCCCAGGAGTTTTCTTGCCAGTTAGCCTGGCATACACAGAGGTGAACAACAAAAAAGAGCCCCTGGAGCCAGTGAGATGGCTCAGCAGTTAAACACACTTGCCATGTAAGCCTCATGACTTATTTCGATTCCTGGAATGTACAATGGAAAGAGTGAACTGACTGACTCTCAAATGTCCTTTGACCTCCACATGTGCACTATGGTATACACACCCCACAAAAGTCCAATCCCCAAATAGTAAATAAATAAATAATTTTTTAAAAGGAGACTCTGACTTCCACAGGTGTGCTGTGCATATACATGCCTGCACTTACACACATACAGACTCTCTCTCTCTCTCTCTCTCTCTCTCTCTCTCTCTCTCACACACACACACACACACACACGCACGCATGCACGCACGCACACACACACACACACACACACAGTTCAGAATATATGAAACTCTCAGAAAAGTCCAGAGAGAAAGAGAGAGATGGGGGAGGGGAGAACACTCACTATTAAAGTTAATTGACCTGGATCCTTGAAGGTCTAGCCTCAGTCATGACAAGATTCTCTTTGCCTTACTCATGATGTTTATCTGGGTAGACTCAAAGGACCCAGCCACCTGCTTGGTAATGGAGACAAGAAGTGTATACTCAGGGCCTTTGGTTCCAGTAGTAATATGCTGATCAAGTCACTGAGATAGAGTTTAAATCGGGGAGAACTACTCTTGGAATACAATAATTTCTGAGTTGAAAGATAAACAGACCAAATGAGCCACTGAGATTATGGATTTGGGATGTTCCAGTCACATTCTTTCCAGGAATCAGAGCTGAGGTATTTATACCTTATGAAATATCTGTAAGGGTTATTTTTCTTTTCAAGAAGCTCAGAGTATGCCATCAGTGAGTTGATGTTGTCCAGAGACCCCTTTGCTCTCTGAGGTAGCTTCAAAACTTCTTTTTTTGATTTTAAGGTTTTATTTTATTTATGCTTGTGCATATGTGTCTGTATGAAGAAACACACATGTGCATTTGAGTATATATATTCCTTTGTGCACATGCAGAGGCCAGAAGAGGGCGTTGCAGTCCTTGGAGCTAGAGTTACAGTCATTTTCAGGATGCCTGGCCAGTTAGGGGATGGTGGTGCCAGGATCCCAAATCTGATCCTCATGATTATGCAGCAAGTGCTCTTAACAACTGAGCTATTTCTCCAGCCCCCTAAACTTCCTTTGTTAAAGGTAACAGGATGATTCTAGGCCCCAAGACATTCTATGGTGACTGGTCAGCCTCTTGCTGAGCAAAAGGACTAATCAATTACATTAAACACCTCCTCCTAGGTAGCTTACTGGCAAGCTTGTTGCAAGATAACATCCAGTAGATGTTAAGTAGGCTCCTAATGGGGCAGGGTGGGAGGGAATGCCACAAATAGTGATAGGTCCCATGCTTCAGCAGTTACCATGATGTTCTTCACAGCTACTAGCATTGCCACGGGTGATGGCTGATCCAGTCTTTGACACATCTTCTGAAGAGGTTCTTGTTTCCCAAGAGCCTGAGAAGAATAGCTGGAAAACTGCAACTAGAAGACAAGGCACTTCTGCTATAACTGCCATCACTGCTGCCCTAGACAAAGAGAATTTTGTTACTCATTTCCCAAAGGCACTAAGGAAAGTTCATGGAGGCTTCAGCTTTTCCCAGAAGACTGTAAATAACATGGACTTGTTTGCAAAGAGCGTGCTGTTTTCATTTTTGAAATATATCTTTAATTGAAGAAGAACCACATCACTTTGCCCCTCTTTTTACTCCTTTGAGCTCCTCCCAGCTACTCTGCCTTGAACCTCTCCCATGTTCCACCCCACAGTCTCAAGTTTATAGGCTCTTTTTCTTTGATTATTATTGTTATGTATGTATGTATGTATGCATGCATGTATGTATATGCATGAGAAAATATATATAAATATCACATGTTGAGTCCACTTTTGGTGTTTGTGTGTATATGATTTCAAGGCTGACTGCTCTACACTGGACAACTAATAATGGGACTCATCCATTGCTGGGGAGTGTAATTCTACGTCTCCAACCAGTCATTAGCTGCCTGTAGTTCTTTGTCTAGGGTTGTGATCCTATAGAATTTTTTTCCTTTCTTGTTAACCTATCTGTTGATATAGTCATTGTTCAGTTCTTATTTATGTAACCATTCCTAGGAAAGAATGTTTCACAGCTGACTTCCTAGTATTCTGGTCCTTACAAATTTTCTGTCACCTCTCTCATGATGTTCCCTGAGCTATGGATGCAGGAGCTATGATGTAGATGTATCTTTTGGGACTGGGCTTCCCACAATCTGTTGATCTCTGCATTGTGTCCACTTGTGCTTTTTCTATAGTGGTCTTCACTGTTATAAAGAGAGGCTTCCCTGATGAGATGTGGCTACACTTATTTGTGGATATAAGGATAAAATATAGAATGTATTAAGGGATTATGCTGGTCTAACAAAGTGGAGGTAGTAGATTCTTTTCTAAGGGCCATGATCTCAGTAGCCCTGGGAAATTGGCTGGTTTTCCAGTACCAGGCACAATTCCCCTTCTGTTGAGTGATCCTTACATCCAACCAAAGAGCTGTTGGCTGCCACCAACATATGGGCATCACTTATTGCACCTGTATGCATATTTACCATGCTAGTAATTTTCATGGTTCATAGGTGTGCAGCTGAGTAGGGCTATTTAATTGCTTCCCTCCCTTGGCAGCTTGCCTAGTATTTTCTGGAATCATGAAAAGTAGACCAAAGGAAAGAGGCTTTCAGATCAGATCCAGCTCGACTCATCCAAGTCCTGTGTCCAAAGTCCTGCAGCATTTTTCGAGGTACATGTTTTGACCAGGTGTCCAGCTACCACCTTCAGAGACATCTAAACTACTGTGTGTTTCCTGTGGCTAGGAGATATCTACAAATATGCTGTGTCCAAGGTCACAATGCCCCTCATCAGGCACATCATTGGCATGTGAGCCACCTCTAGACACCCAACTGGCCAACTCCAAAGGCTCTTATTAGAGGCACCACCTGGCCTAATAGGACTGGGACACTGGCACAGGTGTTGGGCTTGGGTTTAGGAGCATGGGTGTATGTGGGGGGGGGGATGCTGCTGTTTCTTTAAGAATTCCCTACTGAATTAAATTTCATCACTTCTGTCACTTATTTCTAGGTCGCCCTTTCTAAGGACTGATGAGTTATTTATTTCTATAACAATATTTACATTTTGTGCTGCCTTGTTTTATGTCAACTTGACATAGCTAGAGTTTATCTGAAAGGAGGGAACCTCAACTGAAAAAAATGCCTCTGTATGATAGGGCTGCAATCAAGCCTGTAGGGCATTTTCTTAATTAGTGATTGATACCGGAGGGCCCAATCCATTGTGGGTCCTGGGTTCTATAAGAAAACTGACTGAACAAGCCAGTAAACAGCACCCCTTCATGGTCTCTCCATCAGCTCCTGCCTCCAGGCTCCTGCCATGTTTGAGTTTCTGTCCTGACTTCCTTCAATGATGAACAGTAATATGGAAGTGTAAGCCAAATAAACCCTTTCCTCCTCAACTTGCTTTTTGGTCATGGTGTTTTGTGACAATAATAGAAACCCTAACTAAGACATGTTGGTACCAGGATAGTAGGTTATTGCTGTGATAGACTTGACTGTTTTGGGGGATAATTGTGGCAGGACAATGTGTTGAGATCTCAGTGGACTATTCTGTAGGATCTTGGAAGATAAGAATGTTGAGAGCAGTGGAGACGATGGATGGAGTCCTGGCTTATGAAATTTCAGAGGGAAACAAGGACTCTACTGGGTGATATGTGTGAAGAATCTATGGTTTCTGGTCAGCTGGAACTGAAGAATCGGCTGTGATTAACAATAGACCAGAACCACTAAAGTGAAACCTTTGTTTTACTGGGACAAATTGATGCTGGTTAGCTGGAGCTGAGAAATTAGTGGTAATTAAGAAGAGACCAGCATCACTGAGATAAAATCTTCTGCGAAGTGTTTCCTGAGATCAGCACACAGAAGCTGTGTTCCAAAGGCTGTGAAAGTTGTTGCTGGCAGCCGAACTTGGTAGTATGAGTCACCCAGGTGGTACTGGTTTTGCAGACATGAAGAGATCATGGAAAGCATATGTGGCTTGGCACTATGAGAGGCCATTGGTGAAGGTTCAGCCCCAATGGTAGTTGAAGGCCCAGGACTGAAGGGGTTATGCAGAGAAGTTGAGGCTTAGCACCATGACGAGAGACTATAAGAGGCTATTAGTAAAAGTGCAGCCTGGTTGCAGCAAGAGACCCTAGCATTTTGGAGATGCCAGTACCATGGGATGACGAATAAGAAGAACAGCAACAGTAGAATGGAGCCAGCTGGAGCCTAGAAGACAAGCTGTGTATGCTGCAGAGGACAGAGCCAGAGAAGTGACCCAAGCCTCTTGGAGGAGCCCAGATGATCGTGAGTGAATTGAATTAGTTATACACTTGGAGTTTGGCTTTGCTTTGCTTTGCTTGACTGTGACTTGATGCTTCCCCCTTGAAGTAAGGAAGTATTTATTTTTGATTTGACAGGAGCCCACAGCTGAGAGACTTTGAATATGAAAAGACTTTGGATTTTAAAAAGAGATTGGCTATTTTAAAGAGACTGAATTTTTAAGTGTTTGAATTTTAAACTGTGGGACTTTTAATATTTGGAATGTTTATATTGAAATGTTGATATTGGGGAAGATCAAGAAAGGAAAGGTTATGGTTTAACAGTCTTGTGTTTGTGTGTCAAGTTGGCAAGGAATCAGTCAGTTGTGCGGGCTAGTTTTATGTTAACTTGCCACAAGCTAAAATTATCTGAAAGGAGGGAACCTAAGTTAAGAAAATGCATTCATAAGATTTGGCTGTAGAACATTTTCTTAATTAGTGGTTGATGGGGAAAGCCCAGCCCATGAGCTGGTGGTCCTGGGTTCTATAAGAAAGCAGGCTGAGCAAGCCATTTGGAGCAAGCCAGTAAACAGCACCCCTCCATGGTCTCTGCATCAGTTCATGCCTCTAGGTTCCTGCCCTATTTGAGTTCCTGTCTTGGCTTTCTTCAATTATGAATAGCAATATGGAAGTGTAAGCCAAATAAACTCTTCCCTCCCCAAGTTGCTTTTTTGATCATGGATGTTTCATCACAGCAATAGAAACCTTAAGACACCCTTTTCACTCTCTGATTACCCTAGGGAAGTGGGGTAGAATTATCCAGGAGTACTTAATAGGTAATACAGCAACCAGTAAAGATGCAGATGCAGATAAAAATTAAGCATCCCCAATCAATTAAAAACATGTTCCATACATAGAATTGGCTTACTATAGAAATGAAGATCCACAAATGACATAGCTAATCCAAATTTTCAGGAAACAATATATGTTTCAATCTTCCTACAGTCAGAGATTCCTACTATAAATGTTTTAGAAATTTAGAAAAATATCTTAGTTTTTTTTAAAACTTTATGTTGTAGAGTTATGCGTGGGTGATGGGACTATCCCATGAGCACATGCCAAGTCCTAACTTCTGCTGGTTCTGCTAATCAAAGACCTGTAGCCTCTGGGTCATAGCCATTGGCTCCCTCACAGTGGTTGTTGGGATCAGCAGTAAGGGCCTCTCTTTGAATTTCAGCCTAGAGGTTGGTGAGACACAGAGTGTGAATCTTTGCCTGTGTTTTGTTTTTTTTAAGTTGATTATTTGTAACTTCAGTGATTTAAAATTTGAATCCAGAGCTGAGTATAAGACGCATTTCTTGCCCTTTGTGTGAAGTTGTGAGAAGGGCAAGTAACTAAGGAAACTAGGATTTTTTTGTTTTACTCTTCTTTTCATTTAAATGTCAATATTGATGTTGTGTTTTTCTAGTACAGTATGAATAAATCTTTATATATTATTAGTTCTTTCAGAATTTTGTACATGTTTGAGAATTTCTCTTAATCCAAGCAAGTTGACAACTGAAAATGACCATCACAATAACTATTAGATTAATCTGATGGTGATATAGGTGCTTTGCTCTTGTAAATTCAGGATAGGAATAGGAATAGTCATTATATAACCCACAGTGGGTATGTGAATTGAAGCATAATGAGACTGATAGAGATAAGACTGAACGAGAGTGAGCAAATAATGGAGTTGAAAGGTGGAAGTGAATCTGAGTAAGTGCGATTATTTGCTTCAGTAGTTGGTTGAGTAAAGGGCACTCCTAGTGAGCATCATAATCTATTGGTGTGGTTCACTGAAAAGCAAACCAAGGGAAAGCACTAATGCTTATTGATTTTTGAAGTGCTTATATTGGTCCTGTGGGATAATGGGTTGAGAAACAAAGTGTGTGTACACTAGGCCAAGGGATGAAAGGGTAACTGCAGGTGGGGCAGTTTGTGTTGAGGTTGGAGTCATCAGATCTTCAGCCAGCTGTTATCTCTTCAATTTTTAATCAGAGAATTGCAGGCATGGACACATTCTGGTAGAATTTCCAGGGCAAGTAGCTGGAAGGATCCAGGGCTGTCGGTGAGGTATCTGAACAAATAGTGAAGACTAAAAGAAGATTCTAAGAAACCATGCTCACTATCCAAATAAGCTGAACCCTCAGAGGTGGCAGATCCATGGGAGTCCTGAGGGCATAGTCCCTGTGAGGCTGCAGCAAGCTTTAGGCCAGTGCTTCTCAACATGTCAGTTGCAACCCCCATGGGGGTCACATACCAGATATTCTGCATATCAGATATTTACATTAAGATTCATAACAGAAGCAAAATTACAGTTAAGAAGTAGCAAGGGAAATAATTTTATGGTTGGGGGTCACCACAACATGAGGAACTGCAATTAAAGGGTCTCAGCATTAGGAAGGTTGAAAACCACCGCTATGGCTAATATGCATTTTTGAAAAGCAAAAATCAAGATCTTCTTGATCTTCCAGTAACTGCTTCTTTTTTAATTTGTGTAGTCTATAATGTTCCCAAATGGAGATGAATATTCAGCCAGATCTTTCTTGCTTGTGTCCCAGCATAAGCATTCTATAATCATTTTATCATCAGCGTGTTGATATTTGCTGATGTGGGTCTTGGCTCTGCCTTATAATTCCTTTGTGTTACTGTACTTATTAAGATCCTCCTTCATGGCAGAGCTGTTGGCAGGGCTGATGGCTAGCAATTTGTCCTGGGAGCTGCAGTGGTGTTGGGGTATTGTATGGAGCTGCATTTAAAATGTTGGTGGACAGGTAAGTTCTGAAAAGGGTTCTTATAGCACAAGGAGACCAATAATTGACAGATGAAGCTTGTGAAGTAAGAGGCTTCTGTGTAGCAAAGGAAAGCATCAGTCTAGTGAAGAGGTACCTGTAGAGTGGGAGGAAATCTTTGCCAGCTGTACAGCTGACAGAGGATTGGTGTTTCGAATATTCAAACAGCTTTTACAAAATGAAACAGGAAATCCCAACAAGCAAACAACCCAATTAAAAGTGAGATATGTAGCGACACGGAGAGGTGGCTCTGAGGACAGGCGCCCGCCCGCGGCGGCCGAGGTGGCGAGTTCGATTCCCGCGACCGCCGATTCCATCTGAATGACGGCATCGTCATGCATCGGAAAAAAAAAAAATTGAAAATCTTTAGCCGGGCGTTGGTGGCGCACGCCTATAATCCCAGCACTCGGGAGGTAGAGCCAGGCGGATCTCTATGAGTTCGAGGCCAGCCTGGTATCCAAAGCGAGTTCCAGGAAAGGCACAAAGCTACACAGAGAAACCCTGTCTCGAAAAAACCAAAAAAAAAAAAAAAAAAGGTGAGATATGTAATAGAATTAAAAATTCTCAACCTGGTCCAAGGGAAACTCTCAAGAATCTACAAGAATGACCCCAGCTAAGACTCCTGGCAATAGTGGATACTATGTAGCCTGAACTGGCCATCTCCTGTGACCAGTCAAGACTTTCAGTAGAGGGATTGGGACTTCAACCCTGCCACATAACTTTCGACCTACAGTCTGTCCTGCCTATGGGATGTGCTGGGGTTAGGGTGGTCTTGAGATTGTGGGAATGGTCAACCAATGACTGGTCTAGCCTGAGACCCATGCCACAAGAAGGGGCCCATCCCTGACACTGCCTGAAGTACCAGGGCCCAGAGGCTGGATAGCCTGGAAACCTAGGATAGAACCAAACATGATCAGAGAAAAAAGGTCAATGTAATGATGCCTAACAATATTCTGCTATTCTCATGGATTGGTGCCTAGCCCAATAATCATTAGAGAAGCTTCATCCAGCAACTGGTGGAAAGAGATGCAGAGACCAACAACCAAACATTAGGCCAACCTGGGGGAATCCTGCTGAAGAGAGGGAGGAAGGATTGTAGGAGCCAGAGGGGTCATGGGCATCACAAGAAAACCCACAGAATCAACTAACCTGGGCTGTTAGTCATTCACAGAGACTGAACTGACAACCAGGGAGCCTTTATGGGACTGACCTATGCCCTCTGCATATATATGACAGTTGTGTAGCTTTGTCTTCTTGTGGGACTCCTAACAGTGGGAGCAAGGGCTGTCTCTGACTTTTCTATTGGCTCTTGGGATCTTATTCCTCATACTAGGTCACCCCATCCAGCCTAAATTCAAGGGGGTGCCTATCCTTATTGCAACTTGATATGCCATGTATTGATAGCCATGGAAGACCAGCCCTTTTCTGAATGGAAATAGGTGAGGAGTGTACGGAGGGCAGACAGGAGGTAGGGAAGGACTGGAAGGAGAGGAGGGAGGGAAACTGCAGTCAGGATGTAAAATAAATAAATAGATAAACAAATAGAAATTCTGAAAACAAGAAATACAAATGGCTAACAAACACTTTTAAATGATCAAATTGGCCGTTGATAGTTGCTGGGAGACAGAGTCTGTTTTCTTCAGGGATGCACCACCTGGGATACAAATAGCCTTAAGTGATGGTGTGGATGCTGGGAAAAGGGAACCCTTACATACTGTTATTTGTCACAATAAACTAGGAAAGCCACTTTGGAAATCTGTCCAGAGGTTGCTATAAGACAGCAGACCCAGCAAGTCATGGAGAGCAAGCTAGTAAGCAGCATTTTTCCATAGTCTCTGCTTTGACTTCTGTCTCCAGGTTCCTACCTTGACATCCTGACCTGACTTCCCTTAATGATGGGTATTTAACCTCTGTAGTTACATGAACACTCTCCTCCTCAGTGTTTTTGATCATAGTGTTTCTTATAACAATAGAAAGCAAACTAACACCCTACAAGAAAATATAAGCAAATGCAATAGTGTTACAAAATAAAGTTCTACCAGTCTCCCACCAGAATTCTCATTTTTACTTTGTTTGGCTGATGACTTGATACATTAACAGTTTTACAAAGATGCAATTCAAACTTCAGTCATTTGAAACACCTTACCAGGGCCTTTAAACTTTTTTAAATAATATTTTTATTCTCTGAAAGTTCCATATATTTATACATTATATATTGATCACATCCATCCACCACTAATTCCTTCCAACTACTCCCTGCTGCCCAGCACCCCAGCTCACTGCCAACCTCATGTCCTCTTTTTGTGTGATTAATAACCCTTGAGTCTAATTAGTGCTTACAATATGCACATGAGTCTGTGGACACCCACTAGGGCATGAACAAACACCCTATCAACAGCCACATCACCAAGGCATAGTGACTCCCCCTCCCTCAGAAGCTGTCAACTTCGAATAGCTTCTCTGACAGAGACCTGGGTGGGGGGACTCCCTTACCCATGCTTGGCTTTTCACCGGCTTGATCTTGTGCAGGTCTTGTACCAGTAACCACGGCTGCTGTGAGTTAATGTGTACAACAGCCATGTCATGTCCAGAAGTCAGCATTTCACAGATCTCCTCCTCATCCACTGGCTCTTATATTCATTCCAGGCCTTTTTTCATGAAGTTTCCTGATCCTTGAATAATAGGAAGTTCGTATAGATGACCTATCCACAGCTGAACGTTCAGCTACTTACTAGTAGCCCCTTTATCCAATTATGCGTCTCTGTATTAACCACTACCCACTACAAAAAGAAGCCACTCTGACCTAAATTTAAAGCAGCACATATTTAGGGTTATAAACCTAAGTATTTAGAGGGAATTTTAAGCGGGGGGGGGGGGGGGGG
>CABHPH010000749.1:0-45591 GCA_902168325.1 Peromyscus nudipes
TTGCAAGGTTTTATAAAATTTCTAAGTGGCTCAAAGTTCAAAAGTTGACCACAAATTTCAATTCACCATATTTATTTTTCCTGTTCACAGGAAATAGTTCAAACGATTCTTTATATTTTTGACTAAAAATCAACCCAAACAGCATTAACAATCATGGATTTCATTATCTACCTAAAATCAGGGTGGCAAGCAGACAATGGGAGAAAGTACGGAGTGAGTGATGGGGCTATGCTATCCTTCAGCGCACAGTCCTCAGAAAGTCACATCATTTTTCCATGTCCCATCAGCTAGATGACAAATGCTATGCTTCTCACTGAGGAGATAATGTGAATATAAATCCTATTTCCTGACTCTGAGTAATTTGGGATCTCCTGTCAAAAGTACAAAAATAAAAATTTTAAATGGAAATGAACATAAGGTTAAATATATATCAGTGATGTGGAAGGATGTTTGGGTGTCTATATTGGTATTAGAGGGAACAAAGTAATTAGCCATTCAGGAAGGCTATTTCTAATGAAAGGGCCCATGCAAGTATTTTCTTTAGTGTTTAACCTCTTACTGTACATATGAGAGCAATTAACACATCACTAATGCTGGACAAAAACATTGAGAAGATGAAGCATCTTACTCTAATGGAAAACAAACCATTATACTGAAGGCAAGAAGGCTGGTAACAAATGAAAGTATGCCCATAGGAGATTCCTAGCCTCTACGGCCATATAGGCACATATACACACACATGTACATACACATGCACAAACATATATAATGCAAATCAATCAACAAATCAATTAATTAAAAAAAGAAAACCTGCCCACTTCCACTCTCATGGACTTATTCTATTGCTGTCTACCTCTGTGCATGACATCATGATCCTCCCAGGTAAAGAAGTTAGAGATGTAGAAACCACCATGACACACACTTCTTTCTCTCCCATAGCCAGTCAGGTGATGCTTTTTTAAACTTGCCTGTCACCATCTCCACCACCTCAGTAAGCTGTCTGTCTGTTTCCTGAGTTTATGGTTCTAGGTATGTACTTTATGGCCCACTTAGAACCAGTTGGATTCCTTTCAATTCTGTTATCTCAGCTCAGATGACTTTAGTGCAGATACCAGTCCATTGAGAAAGCCTTCCATTACTCACTCTCACAACACTGCATCTTTCCTTTGCAGAAATTACCACAGTTGTAATTTTATGTGTTTGATTAATGCAAAATTCTCCCACGAGTGTACAAGACTTGCATTAGTATGTAAGGGTATCATTTAGTTCCCACAACAACCCATAAATATTTTACTATTATTCATGTTTTATAAACACTTTAAAGTTCTTGAAAGAAGCCGGGCGGTGGTGGCGCACGCCTTTAATCCCAGCACTCGGGAGGCAGAGGCAGGCGGATCTCTGTGAGTTCGAGGCCAGCCTGGGCTACCAAGTGAGTTCCAGGAAAGGCGCAAAGCTACACAGAGAAACCCTGTCTCGAAAAACCAAAAAAAAAAAAAAAAAAAAAGTTCTTGAAAGAAGACAAAAGGCCAAGTGAGGAGATTATGATTATAGTATAAGAGACTCGGTGGTAGAGGTCTTAACCTACTACATGCAAGGGTCTGGGTTCCATTTCCAGCCCTGGAAAGGAGAGAGGTGTCAGGGTAGGGGGGCACAGAACAATGACAAAGATGCAATGTAAGTTGAATGAAGTCAAGTGGATCCCAGGTTGCTATGAGAACCAGGACTGAGCCCTGCAGGTACCAAGATGTTGCATAAAGAAAGGGTAGGGCTGATAGGCAGGAAGGATATCACTACTTTCCTGGAGGATTTTCTCTTAATCTACTGAATGATTTAGTGTTGGGCTCACTGTGGCACTAAGTCTGTTGACTTTTAGAAATGTGAGTTGGTGATTGTATGAATTTATAATAACATATATAATTTCTTTTTTCATGGTAAATATCAGTGATATGGACAAAATAATTTTAGACCCATTTCTTTTAGATCAGTAGTTTTCCTCTGATAGTAATGTGATTTATTTCTTAGGCATGTGGAGTTTTCCAATTTTTACTTTTTAGCCGCTTGTCTCTTCATCTGTTATCTGTTTGCTCAGCCTTAGCATCATTAGCAGAATGTGGCCAGACACATCAAAAGTTGCTACCAGGAATTCCCAGGGAGCCTAATACAAAATTGTTTCTTCCTTAAAAGATAGCTTGGAAAGAAAGAGAACAATTGGTAACAGAAGCCAGGTTCTTGGAAAATCATTTTCTGTCTCCCACTTCTGTGAGCTGGAGCTGATTTCTTCCTAGTCAACTAGCTCTCTTAAAAGGTTCATGTACTCAAGGGCTCAAGGGTATAGGAAGAGGAAGGTGGGAAGTGAATTGGGCTAGCTTGAGAAGATGAGGTGCAAAGAAATGAGCAAAAGCTATTTTTGTTTGCCAAGGGAACAAGGAACAAGGTTGTGAGTGAGTGTTTGCTTTAATCTGCTCAAACAATAACCAAGTTGTTTTATGGAAACATTTAAAACAAATATCTCAATATTTATTGTGAACCAGATTAATCTTATTGTATTTTTTTATGCTCAGGGCCACGTGGTCTTTTTAAAATATTTTTTCATTTGTTTATTTATCGTGTAGATATGACAGCCAGAGGATAACTTGTATGAGTCAATTCTTTCACCTCATCATGTGAGTTCCAGGGGCTGAACTCATATTGTTGAACTTGATGGCAAGTGCCTGGACCATGACTGCATAGTGTTGTATGATATTTCGTTTGTGTTCTGACAAATAAAGTTTGTCTGCAGATCAGAGGACAGAGCTAACCACTAGTTAACCATAGAGGACAGGCAGTGGTGGCACACACCCTTAATCCCAGCACTAGGGAGGTGGAGACAGGAATATAAGGAGGGAGGAGACAGGATCTTGCCACCCATTCAGTCACAGGATTCACAGATGTAAGAAGTTACTAGTGGCTGCTCTGCTTCTCTGATCTTTCAGTTTTCACCCTGACATCTGACTCCAGGCTTTTATTTGTTAAGACTAATTAGGGTCACTCTTCAACATGGTCTTAATGCACAACTGACAACCTTTCCGGAGGCTCCTGTGATGACGAACATTCAAGAAATTAAGTGACCAAGTGTTTCTAGTGTCCTGAAGATCTTGTCACTGGACTTTTGTTCAGAGGCACAAAGTCTGTATAATAACCACCCAAGAGATCCTGCCACGGTGAACAAAGGGGAGCATGATCCAGGACAAACGTCAGGTCTCTGCACAGATACACACATATGTTCACACATCCTGACACATACATGTATCTGTACATATGTGGACCTGCATATACATGTACACACGTGACCATGCAAAATGCCCTAAAGAAGTCAGCAACAGCACGGTTTTGTATAACCTCCTTGAAGAGAACAAAGCTACCAGTGCCCTTGCTCGGATGATTGGCAGAAGCGTGAGATGGCCATGGAAAATCATCTCCCAGTAATTTCTAGTCCCCGAGAAGGATTGTTATTACAGATTTTCTGCTTTGTTCTCAAATGTCAGCTCCTGGCTCCTTCCTCTCCCCTACTCAGCAGAGCTTACCCCTTGCTTGCCTTCCCACAAACCCCCTCACCACCAGTCTGCATTTGTTTCTGGCTCTACCTTTTCTTCATTATTTAATAGATGATACATGGTCCTGACTTTTACAGTCTAGCTGATGTGTATTAGGGTACACGAAATGGCTGAAAAATGAGAGGGGCAAGTCCCTAATCCTAGACATGCAAAAGGAAAACAGGTGCAGACTCTGCTGAGTTTAACCTGACACGGGAGGGGATAGGAGCCATGTGTGACTGAGTCCTATCGCCAGGAATCTCTCCTCAGAGGAGGAGGAATGGCAGGCCTTCTGGAAATGCCCTATGAAAGGATGGTTGGAGACTGGACAGGTTCAAGGAGGGAACGAGGGAAGAGAAAAGCATCATAGGGAAAAGAGACATTTTCACGAAAGGGAATTTAAAAATTGCAGTGTGTGTCGGGAGCGCGCTGAAGCAAGCAACTTAACGCTGCTGGAATGTAAGCTTCCAGGTCACAGGTATGAAGGAAGAGCTTCCTACAGGCTGCCATGATTGTCTCCCTTCATTTTGTTCTGGGTTTTGTTTGGGATAGGGTCTCACTAAGTAGACATGGCTGGCCTCAAACTCACAGAGATCCCCCCTGCCTTTGTCTCCTGGGTGCTGTGGTTAAAGGCATATGTTACCATGCCAGACCCTGTTCTCCAAGTTTCATAACTTCACATTTTACATTTAACTGTATGGTTTTATGGAGATAATTTTTGTATTTGATTTGAAGTAGAAAGGTACTTTTTGCTTCCCCCACTGCCTTTTTTTTTTTTTTTTGGTGATGACTATATAGCTGTTTTTGTACTGTTTATTTATCATTTCCTAAGTGTAAATAATGGTATAATAACCAGTTATGAATTTTTGCTATATTTATTTTAAATTAATATTCTTATTAATTCCTTGAGAATTACACATAATATATCTTGATCAAAATTATCTCCACAACTCCTCCCAGATCCGTCCTCTCCACCCTCACATCCCTACCCAGCCAACTGTGAATTTTCTTCCTTTTTTAAAAACACACATCAAATCCAGTTTGTGTTGCTCAGCTACTCCTGGGTGTGGGGCCAACCCCTGGATAGTGAAAATCCCTGAACTTTGGGGTGAGAGGTGTGATATGCATATTTCATTTAGGGCTGAGTATTCCACAACCTCTTGTTCTCTGCACATCAACCAGCTGAAGGCCTATGTATTAATTGCCATCGACAACAAGAAAAGGCTTCTCTGATGAGAGTTGAGAAATGCATGGCCTATGAATATAGCAATAAGTCATTAGGAGTCATTTTAATACTATGTCCATTTGCCAAACTAATAGTATTAGGTTCTCTACTAGGGCCTGTGATCCATCAAGCCAGGTTCTTAGCCCCATTAACAGTGCCAAGTATGAGTTCCATCTCATGAAGAAGGCCTTAGATCCAATCAGAAAGTGTTTGATTACTCCCATTATAATTATGTCACTATCATACGCACGGACATATTTTGTCAGGTAGGTTGTAGCTCACAGGGTTCCCCACTGGATGATATTGATGGTTACTTTTCTCCTTCAGTAGCATGTACAGCACCTTCCAGCATTACGAAAGATAGCCAGTAGGAATGAAGCTTCCAGATCAGTATCAGCTTGGCATCCATGTTTTATGATTCAAGTTATGTGGTGTCTTCAGGAGTAGGGTCTCACAATCAAGTTCTGGAAGGTAACTGATAATGCTAGCAATAGCCTGTGCTTGGTGTCTATGGGGTCCCACTGGCAAAAAACTCATAAAGAAGTAACTGGTACTGTCTTCTTCTTCTTTGTCTTCGTCTCCTCCTCCTCCTCCTCCTCCTCCTCCTCCTCCTCCTCCTCCTCCTTCTCCTCCTCCTCCTCCTGCTCCTCCTCCTCCTCCTCCTCCTCCTTCTACTTCTTTCTTCTTTCTTTTGCTTGCATGCGGTGTCTAGTTGGGGTATTGTCCCTCCATTGTAGGATAATTCCATTAAAAATATATATATGGATGTTTCCAAAGTAAGAAGTTTCCATCCACTATGAATATCTTCTTTGAAAGGCCTTTTGTGTTAGTTTTTCCTCCCCATATTCCATTATCTATTCTACTGTTTTACCTTCTGACCTTCAGTTGTTTATTCAATAATTGCAACAATACTTTGAGTAAAAGCTCAAAAGATCTATGATCACACAGGACAAAAGAGTGCTGCACAAATGGAACTTTTCCCCAGATCGAAGTATTTGCCATAGCATATATAATATAATTGCACATCCATTGTGATGCCTGGACTTGACCCAGAGGCACATGACTGACTGGAAAATGTCCCTGGTTGAATTTGGCTGGGTGAGAGCTGCCCATAGGCAATGCCAAATATTGTCAGAAGATTTTTTTGAAACTAGATGATGTGGTCACTACAGCTAATAAAGACAACATTGTACACACCTGTAATCCTAGTACTCCAGAGGCTACGGCAAGAAAATCAGGGGTCAGGCCAGCCTAAGCTGCAAAATGTGAACTCATGGCAAATAAACAAAAACTGAACAATAACGAGAGTCTGGAAGAGGAAAACTTATTACTTTTGTGGAGGATTTTATAAATGACCATAATAATGGTAAGGGTTGTAAAGCATAGTCATTATCTGAACACAGACCTATTCATTTTTATGTGTTCAAAGCTTACAATACCAACTAATTATAGCAATTACCTTCAGGTAATTGGTTTTCTATTATAAAACTAACATTAAAATGTATTTATTGGTTTACTTTATGCCCATTAAAAATCTACATTTCATGATTGGTTTAGCCTCACTATATTTTATTTTGATTTAGCCAAGTTTCTGTCTCTTAAACCAAAAAAACTGGAGAACTTGGATTGTTGCTGAATTGAACTATTTATCCCGACCTCCCTTGTGTAATCAATGGTAAAGCTACAAGTCTGATGACTAGAGATCGATCTACATGGTGAGGAAGGGGAGCAACGCTTACATCCCTTTGTTAGAATCTTCCAGGGCTCCTGTAACTGTGAAACAAATCACAGTCCCCAAGACAAAAAGCCCTAAACTGAAACAGATGCCAGGGCCTCTTTCAAACATCATGACACAGCTCACCAAATCCCCAAACACATGCTTTGTTTATCTCATGGTCCCTCGATTGAGAGTTTGCCATTCTGGCTTCACTCCTAACATCCTGAACACAAGAGAACACACGCAAGTATGGAAAGATACTTGAGACCAGAGCAACAGTACAGTGTTACATTGAGAACTTTTTCAGAGGCCTTCTGCAAACTCAAAGATGTCTGAAGACTTCCCTTTGAACTTCCTCTCTTGACTTAACTGATAGAGTTGGATTTTTTTTTACAATTGCCAAGTGCCACTCCAGTTTAAATGACAGCTGCCAGGAGAATATGGCCTTGAGTGGGTGGGACTTTCAGTTCTCGGTCTTTAGAAGACGGTGCCATGGTTCACAGGAAGCACAGGTGTTCACAGCCATGCTAAGCATTCTTGGGCATCTGAGGAGACCTTGGTAAGTGTTCAGTCTGCTTACTCAGCAGCAGTGTTTGACTATTTATCTGCCCACTAAGGCGAAGTAAGGAGTTACAGAGAAAATAGAGTTCTCACTGGGATTATAAAATAAGGAAAGATCCACGACAGGCCAAAGCATACAAAACCATACTATAGCTATAACCATTATTGTAATCAGCTTAACTGTGCAGAAATATTCACAGTAATGTTATTTGAATGTTATTGCTAGTGTAAGCATTAGGAAGTGAGGAAATCTTCAGCTCTATTTGCGGTGTTGCCGTTTGAAAACTACTGATACCAATCCCAGTGGCTACAGGGGACCTTCTTCTCAATTGTGTGCTAGTCATTGCTCTCCTAACTACTTCACATGTTAATTTACAAAAACCAAGTCGGATGAAGTATGGAGACATAACCTATGATGTGTAATATGCTATAATGTGGGTGGATGGTTTTATTTTATTTTTTAATTATGAGCGTGTGTCTCTGTGTGAGTATGTGCACAGAAGTGCAGGTGCCAGCAGAGACCAGAGAGGGCGTTAGAGTCCCCTGGGTTTAGAGTTACAAACAGTTGTGAGCTGTGTGACCTGGGAGCTAGGAACCTACTTAGAATCCTCTTTAAGAGAGATGTGGGCTATTCGTCACTAAACCATCTCTCCAGGCCAAGGGTGGATTTTTAAAATTCATTATCTCAGTGGAACTCAGAGAAAACTGGAAACTCTGGAACTAGCACCTGAAATATGTTTCTCAAAATATGCCTCTCAAATTTGGTGTACTTTCTTCTTAGCTTTTGACTATAGCTTTTCCTTCCTCTTCCTCTCTCTCTCTCTCTCTCTCTCTCTCTCTCTATATATATATATATATATATGCATATATACATATGTGTATATATACATATATATGTATTAAGCTGACAAACATTGTATATCTGCATTATGTACAACACAATATTTTTAAATATATAAGCATGTGGAATGAATAAATCAGGTGAATTAAAATGTGCTTCACCTCATACTTTACCCATAGTGGAGACACTTAAAATCTATTCTTCTTGTGGTTCTCACATATATAATGTACTGTTATTAACCATAGTCACCATGTCATGTAGTAGAGCTCTAGAACTTATTCTTCCTACATAAACTGAAATATGAAACTTTCACCCACCTAGTCACATAGCCCTACTCATGGCCCTGGTTGTCTAATTCTAAATTATAAGTTTTCAGAGTCCTCATATGCTATTTTTCTTTCTGTGCCTGGTTTATTCCGCTTAACATGATGTCTTCCAGGTTCATCTATGCTCTCGCAAATGACAGAATTTCCTTCACTTGTTAGTCTTAAAACTATTTCATTGTTTCAGAAAAATGAAAAAAATTAATCAGAATTATTATATTCATGCATATTAAGCTGATTCCATATCTTGGCTGTTTTATGAAAAATGCAGCAATGAGCATGAGTATGTGTATCTCTTCAATGTACAGAATTCATAACTTTGTATATATGTTCATTAGAGGGATTGCTAGATCAAATGTTAGATTCAAAACACTTACATGCTGTTTTGAATCCAGACTATACTAGTTTACATTTCTATCAACTGTTCAAGAGTTTCTACTTTACATTCTTACCAATTCTTATCATTTTTTTTTGCCAGTATCTGTTCTAACAGGTACATGGTGATAGGGCTTTAAAGTTTTAATTAGCACCCACTTTCTCCTTTTTAAGTTCTTTTTTCCCTCTCTCACTATGTTGCCCAGATTGGTCTGAAACTCACATATGTAGCACAGGCTGGCCTCAGTTCAAGTCCTTCCTTCTGCCTCAGTTGCCCAAGTCTGGGATTATAAGTGTGTGTCAATATACCCAACCTTGAATATTTTTAATATGCTTATTGGCCTTTTGTGTGTCATCTACTGAGAAATGCCTATTCATGGTTTCTTCCTTCCCATTTTTAATTGAGTTGTTTTCTTGCTATCTAGAACTATTAATTGAAAAGATTATCTTCCCTTCAATGAATTGCATTTTTACCTTTGCCAAAAACAAAGCAAAACACTCAAATATGTTTATGGGGTCTACTTTTGGTTCTCTGTCTTCTATTGACCATGTGTCCATCCCCTGCACCTACATCACACTGTCATAGTTATGAACCTATATAGTAAACCTTAGAATTGGATACACGTAATCATCAGACATTATGTTTCTTTTCCGAGACTTGTTTTAACCAATATAAGGGCTGTGCTTTTGCTTGTATATTTTATGATGAGCTTGAATATGTCTTGAAAAGTCGCAGCCGAGCATTTAACATGAATTGCAACAGAGCCACAAATCAGTTTGAAGGGTGGAATCGTCAGTAGATTGAACCTTTGAACCCATAAACAAAGTGGGTTCTCTTATATACATCTCTAATTTCTTTTATCAGCACTTTGACATTTTTCAGAATACAGATTCTGTACATGGCTGTTAGTTTTATTGCTGAATATTCCACTATTTTGAAATAATTATAAATGTTATTGTGAATTTTTTTTAAATGTAGTGAGTGTCCTCTCAGAGACACCTCCCCCACCTAAAAGAAGCGTACAGTTAAGACTAGATCTGAAAGCTCCCTGGTCACAGTTGGTGTTTTATTTGATGAGCAGGCTTCCTGAATAAAGGAGGCAGAGCCAAGATACCTTCCCAATAAGGGTGAGGACTGCTAATGCAGTCTCACTAGGAACCTCGATGCATCTGAGCTGAGAGACCTTCAGCTAGTTCTTTCCATCTCAGAGATTTAATTTCCTCTAATTATAAAATGAACATAATGATGTTTTGTTGCCGATAATGCTGAGTAGATGCAAGTAAATTAGATGAGGTAACATGTGAGAGTACCTAGCAGCCAGCCTCACAGCTACCTTGTGAGAAAAGGAAGCTTCTTGTGGAAAATTTATTCATTTCTCATTAGAAATGAAAAAAAAATGTTGCTTTGGAACTGTACTGGCTTAGAATGCATTGTCCCACTAGAAATAAAACTTCAAGTAGTGTGAGTCTTTGTTATATGTCTAATTTATTTTTAAGGGCTACTTGATATGGTGACAATGTCTGTCCTGAGGTTCCTCCTCTAGATCTTTTTGATAAAATCATTGGGTGTGTGGGTGACAGTGGTCAGAGCAGAGAGTCAGTTCAAAGGGAATACTTTGGCCTCTGCCAAATATCTTCCAAATGCCTGGAGCACCATCCTGAGCTCATCTCTGTGAAGAGCCTCTAAGGACTACTGTCTAATACTTGATCACAGAGAGCTTCCGAATGCAAGTCTCTTTCTCTTCTTTTTCCAGCAAGGATTGAAAATAGTCCACCATGCAGAGAAGACACTGTCCAGCTTCTGCAAGTGGCAGAAAAGCATCAATCCCAAGAGTGACCTCAACCCTGTCCATCATGATGTGGCTGTTCTTATCACCAGGTACCTCAGAGGCTATGTGGAAAGGAGGGTAACCAGCTGAGAAGGGCTAGTGGCTGAAAGTCTTGTCATTCGCTCACCCTCATGGGATTCTAACTACCCTCTTCTGCTCTCGGTCATTTGTGAAAGTGGCAACTGTGGTCTGTGAGCCCCTTGCTGGCTCATACCATGGAGAGGGCATATTAGCAAGCTTGTTGTTATTGGAAAATGCTCCTTTCTTATAAACTACATCTGTTCGCAAACAAGTCTCTTTTCTTATCATAACAAAGATTTTACCTTTAAAACTATCTTCTTTGCACCAAGAAATCTATTTTCAATTCTTTTATTTCTAGTTAATCTTCCCCTTTTCAATTTTTGAGACACTACTATCCAGGAGCACAGATGGATTCTATGGTGTTATAAAAAAACATCATAACTTTCAGGATCCAGAACTATGAAAAGCTAATGAGCTTTCCCAGTCAGTTCAGGTTCTTCAAACTCTGTGATTTTTCACTGGCTCAGTAAATATTTATTGACTTCCTACTAAGTTCTAATAAGGGCTTATCTAATAAGGGGAGGAGTTAGTTCTTACTACACAGCTTATGCAAATTTACAGACATCCAGAAATCTAAGGATGTGTACTAAAAGAGGCCACTTCTGCTAGGGAGAACCAGAGCCTTTGTGATTAATGTTCTACATCTGCACAAACCTACTCCACAGGGGACTACTGGTCAACCTAAGGTACAGTAGATCCTAGGAATGGACTGCTATAGGTTTATACCAAAATCTTCTCTTAGAACAGATTTGTATATAACTATTCCTTTATGGTCCCCCCTTTCCCCCTCTTTGATGCTAAACTCTTAGTAGATACTTCATAAAAATTATGTAACAGACAGGGCCTCCTTCCAAATCAACCTGAGAGAATTAATGGATTAGCAATGGGTGTCATACACTTTTCCCCAGCAGGTCCCTGAAGAGCTGTACTTTTAAATTAAGTAATAAAACATGCATTCTACAGTCAAGGTTGGGATGTGTATGTCTGGAGACTGTATGATCTACCTCTACAATGCTCAACCCTCCAACAGCTGCAGACAGTGAACATATGATTCACATCTACATTGCCCATGAAAGGGGGCTGCTTCTCTCACTCCCTAGACCTGCCCACTGCCATTCAGAGAACCGAGAGCTCTCATATGTTCTCCAAGTGTGGATCCTTTCCATTTCCCTAAGGACGCAAAAAGCAAGTGACCCATTTGCTGCCACAGAAGATGCCCACACAAATCTCAAGAGCTGAGCTTTGCAGCTAAAGTCTAAATGCATCACCAGCACTTGTGCTAATCAAAAGCTCTTCTTGGGCTTGAAGAAAGTCTGGTGACTAATTAATGACTCTCTGAAAAACTCTTGCCAGCAATTGAAATAATCTGTCTAGTCTATGAGAGCATGCTCTTATTTTTGAAAAGTTGTAGTGTTTTTTGATATCTTAGGAGTGCTTCTTTCCCTCTTTCTAGCTAATGCTTGGTGAAAAGGAGAGATCAGATATCATCGTGTGCATGTGATACTCACATACACAGTGCACACGTGCAAGTTTTATTAGTGTAGTGTGATTAGATAATTAATTTCATCTCTTTGTGGGATAGTGGGAGAAATTGCATTTTTCATCAAACAAAAACAAGACAAACAAACAAACCTCAGATGGGTTTTGAAAGCAGACCTCAGAAAGACCAACAGGGGTTTTCATGTCTGAAAAGAAAATTGTTAATTATCCCTTCCTTATCCAATGTTCAAATGAACTTTTATTTTCAGTGCAATATGTTGTTAGCCTAATCATACTAGTCTCCCGAGATGATGAGCAGAAACCACTCAAAATAAAATGCTTTAAATTTTCCCAACATTTTAAAGCTTGGGAAATTCAATTAATTAAGAGATAAAAATCAGAACAGGTCCAGCGAATTCCAAGTTGATCCCTGTTCTCATATGGGCTTTGTTTTAAAACATGCTTAAAAGATACCAACCGTGGTAGTTTATACTGATGTATTTGCACAGGAAGTCTTCTCAAACATGTCTTTGGGTGTTTAAGCATCTCTGTTCTCTGCTTCCAGAAAGGACATCTGTGCCGGTGTCAATCGCCCTTGTGAGACTCTGGGGCTGTCTCAACTGTCAGGAATGTGCCAGCCTCACAGGAGTTGTAACATCAATGAAGATTCTGGCTTGCCCCTGGCTTTCACCATCGCCCATGAACTTGGGCACAGGTAAAGAGTTCAAGCAGCAGAGATGCACTTGCAGGATTCATGTATTGGTAGCGCTGAAGGGAATGGAAAACAATTTAAACTGAGTATCACAAGATTCACTTTGCATGTGGCACAGGTTCACCCCCTGACCTCTGCACCTCATCTGAGAGGTGGGGGTAATGCCATATGTCATGGCCTGCATCTACTCTGTCCTTACCACTTATAACAATTATAGATTAGAGCCAATGAGACTTTCTTAAAAAGGCAATGTTTGTTTACTTGTTTCTTTGTTTGGATTTGTTTAAGACACAGTCTCAGGATGTAGCCCACACTGGCCTGAAACTCACTATGTAGCTCAGGCCAGCCTTTAATTCACTATAACTCTCCTACCTCAGCCTCCAAAGTGCTAGAATTATAGTTAAAGTACTATTCCACAGCATAAACAAATGTAACACATCTTTACATAGTTAAAATAATATTCTACAACACTGATTAACACATCCCATCTTTCCAGAGGATGGACGTCTCTAAAAGGAATGAGCAAAATATCTGATTTCCAGCTGGGCGGTGTGGTGATGTATTGTGTCCCCAATATATTGTGCACCCTAATAAAGTTTGTCTGAGGATCAAAGGAAAAATCCAGCCCCTATAGTAAACATAGAGGTCAGGCAATGGCAGCACACACCTTTAATCCAATCACTGGGAAGGCAGAGATCCATCTGGATTTCTGTGAGTTCAAGGCCACACTGGGAACAGAGCCAGGCATGGGTGATATATACCTTTAATCCCAGCACTAACCATAAAGGTCTGGAGGGCTGTACAGACAGACAGGAAGTGACAGAGCTGGGCAGAAAGAGGAAGTGATGTAGCTGGGCAGAGAGAAAATGAGATGGCAGAACACAAAGGCATATAGGTGTGGGTATACAGGAAGTAGGTCTCTTTGGAGACTGAGGTGTCAGTGAGGTGAAGTTGTCTGTGACTTGTCCTCTTTCTCTGATTTCTCAGTTTTTCACCCCAATATCTGGCTCTGGGTTTTTATTAATAAGACAGTTTAACAATTTATCTTACAGGGTGATGGTGGCACATGCTTTAATCCAGCACTCAGGAGGCAGAGTCAGGTGGATCTCTGTGAGTTCAAGGCCAGCCTGGTCTACAGATTGAGTTCCAGGACAGCCAGGACTACTTCACAGAGAAACCCTGTCTCGAAAAACCAAAGGAGAAGAAGAAATATCTGATTTCCAGAGATTTAGCTACAGAATGATCTGAAAAATAAAGGGCCGCTCTAGTTTTGAAGAGGTCTTGGGAGATCATTTTGAGGAATAAGTTTAAGGGCCAATAGTAGGGTGTATTACAGGATAACTGGCAGGAAGTTATAAAGCCTCTACTAAAGTAAATTTACTGACTAGAGGCTCAAGCTGCCTGGACCTTTAGCCAGAGAAAATACTGTTCCTGGTGAGGAAAAGCATGAAAGCCCTTTAATCTGATTATAGTTGGTATGCTTGTGGAATGACAATATTAATGTCACTAAAAACATACAAAATTAACATTCTTGAGTTCCCATTTATGCCATTGGATTTTCATTGAGCCATGGCTGATCTCAGCAGTCATATGAACTAGATACTATTATTGTTAGCCTATGTCTTATATGTATATATGAAAGAACAACATTCAATAAGAAGTTGAAAACTTCTATAAACTTTCAAAGATCATTTACACACCAGTTAGTAGAACATTCAAGTTATTTAAAAATGTTTTGACTAGATGTGTCATATGAAGTCAGGTTTCAGAATATTTGAGTGAAATTTTGAGAAAGAGTCTAGATTGCCAGACATCAAAGGCTTCCACAGGTAAAGATCTTAGCTTCTTGTAGCTTTGTTTGTTGGTGTATGTGCTAACTACAAATCAAAGAGAATTGTCTAACAGAAGATTCAAAGTGAGGAGTCCCATGAACAGTTAAACCATCCCTGCTGCTTCATGGTAGCCTGCCACCATCACTATTTCTACAGGGATCCCCTCTCTATAAAGAACAAACACTGGGCCTACTCAGTATACCACTAGAAAAGAGTCAGAATTGAGAAGAACCCTGGAGACTGTATTGCATCAGGTGAGACCTCTCCAGTCTGGGCTCAGTCACCATTAGCCCATAAAGCTTATAACTTTGCAAAATAATTTTACCTACATGACAAGGCCAAAACATTTCCCCATGGCTACAAAAAGTGAATGCTTGCTCTGACTTTTCCATCAATCAGTAGTATGACCCTAAATAGTTCCCTTGATCTTGCTATACCTAACTTTGTCTGTTACATGAGTAGGTTGCACCAGGCAAATTCTGAGGGGCTGTGATTTTTTGAATCCCCACAACACAGCCCCAGTGACAAATGTGATATCTTTTAATATCTTTAGTTGTCAAAAATTCAGAGACAGAGAACATAGATGACCTTTCTGTAATTAAACAATGATTGGCAATCTGGAGGAGCTACCAAAAAAAAAAAAAAAAGCTAATCTTGGAAAAAAAACAAGCAATAATTGTTGGTCTTACCAAAACGAAAATTATTCTCATGTACAAACATACAGGCCTCCTCAACCTGCCATGTAGGGGGATGAGGCTCATGGCATCTCCCAGTGAGCCGTTGCTGTCAATAGCACCTTCTAGCAAGTGAGTACAGAAGAGTCAAACTGAGAAGCAATTGCTTAAAACCCTTCTAGCAACCATGTACCCAATATGAGGAAACAATGAGAAGATATATCTTGATAACAGGCATGTGTAAATGTCATTTGTGCTTAGAAAACGGATCCTTTGTATTCCCAAGTTCAGTCTGGCGTGTAAAGAAAGAGAAATGTAAGTCAGTCTCCCAACAACAATTTTGTGCCAGTTCTGAGCAATCATTGGTATGATTATCTGGGCATAGTCTATCACCTTGGTGATAAAAGATGCGCATGTTTACTACTTATCAGAAGTGGTGGACTGTTTGTTATTGTACTGACTGGGATTAGTGACTGAACACTAGTTCAGAGCTAGGCAGTGCATTTGGAAATTCTGTAGACAGCGCTTGTGTTTTTGAAGATGTTCCATTTCATATTATACAGGGAAGATGAGGATCTGGTTCTAAAAACAAATCTTTGTAAGTAAAAATTGCATTCTGAGATAAAAGAACACTACAGGGTAAACCAGGTAGTGTTTCAGTTCACTTGGAAGCTGACTAGGGATGAGTATACAGTAATCAAATACCAACAGGGAAAGTAGTCAAGAGAGAGGAGGAGATAATAGATCAATCATCTTAGTTTCCCCCCCCCCCACCTTAATTTCACAGGGACACTCTCAAAAATTATCCTCCAGGGCTATTCCATTCAAAGAGGGAAAACCTTGACTTATTTTACATCAAATATCCTTACGTCATTTGTCAAAGATTTTTCCCAGAGGCCTGTATTCCATCTTACTCCCACCATGGTAGGAAAAGGCAGGACATTGTCATGTAGCCTTGAGGAAAGCTCCCAGACAAAATGATGCAAATACTTCTATTTGGAAGTCAGCTCATAGTAAGCATGTTGGCAGGTACCTATAGCATCTGCTACTTAGGAACCAAGTGCCGCCCTCCACAAAATTCAGAGTCAAGGAATGGTCTCAATGCCCTTTTTCCTATTCCTCCTTTTACGTATGGTGTAAAACCCCGACCACTGTATTAAAAACCCATGAAGATTCCAAGAGATGGAGACTAAAAGGAAGCCGAGATTGGAACCACAAAACCAAAGGAGGACACAATAAATTCCCTTCTTTTCTTTTTTTCTCACATTTCAGACTTGAGGATGATAGAGCCAGCAACCTGAAAACAGATACAAAAATCCCCTGCCAATAAACCTATTCTCTTTCTCCAAAGGACCCTGAAAGGCATGTTGCAGTGAGACAGAAAAAAAAAGTTAGATAGTAATTCTTTTACTGCAGCCACATATCATGGAGGAGGAGCAATGTGACCTTGGCCTCCTGGGCTAGCAGAGTTTAAGTAGGAAGCCTAGACTTCCATCTACTTGATACCATGAAGAAGCAGTCAGTACCCAGCTCTTGGGTGGTGCCACAAAGGCCTCATTGAGTCCTGGAGACTTTGATCCCCATAGAGCAGTGGGGAGTATCCCCCTAACTCCAGCCCTGTAATGGAAGTGCAGGTGGACCTTGTGGATATGGGAAATTCCACTTGCTCCCAGGCCATTAGGAAGACTCTCCCTCACAGCTCAAGCATCCATCCTCATTCATGACCTCTTTTAAATTATTATTTTGTTTTATTTTACATATACAGGCGTATATGTATTTCTGTGTACCACATGCATGCCTGGTCCCATGAGGGCCACAAGAGGGCATCAGTTCTTCAACTGGAATTCTACCACTGTGAGCTGCCATGTGGGTACTGGAAATCTAACCTGAATCCTGTGGAAGACCAGCCCATGTTCTTAACTGCTGAGCCATATCTCCAGCCCCAATTTTTAAAATTCATTTTTAAAAAAGAAATGAATAGAAACTCATTAACTTTATAAAGCACATCAACTAAGTAATTCACAGATAACACTGTATTTAAGAATGAAAGGCTGTATGTATTCCTTCTAATCTCAGAAAAAGGTAAATACGTCATTCTCATCATTTTATTCAAGATAATAGTAGTGTCAGTGAATGTGAGAAGGCAAGGAAAATGAAGAGGATACATGTTTGAAAGGAAGAAATTTAAAAGTTCGATTTGAATATAGGATTATTTTATGCAGAGAGAACCCCAGGGAATCCACACACATAAAAAAGGGAGATGTATGAGTTCATTGAAATGATGAGATAGAGCATAAACATTTGAAGTCAATTGTATTCCTGCTTCCCAGACAGATGGACACCAAGACTGGAAGTTTAATCCCATCACACCATCACTTTATCTTTGACTCTGTATTTCTGGCCTTTGGAATTGGGAGAGAATGGATTTCTCTTACTTTAAATTACTAAGTTTTTGGTAATGTTTTTGGAATCCCCAGGAAAATAATACACCACATCTTGAATAAAGGACTAGAGTCTAGAACATATTAAAAAGGAACTTTAAAAACTCAGATATGGAAGTGAAAGGGTAATAGGAAGGAAGAAATGTTTGAGGGTGCAGAACAGCAAGATGTGGGTAAGGAGGAGACAGGGATGAGGTGGGGGTGGGGTTAACCAAAACCCAGTAGATAGAAAGACGCCATCTGGAAATCTACTACTTCAAAATGAAAGAAAAATAAAATAGTAATTTAAAAAATGTAACAAATTGTCTGCCTGCCCCAAGGTCATTCATTCACTGAGAAAGCAAGTTGTCTAGACAGTCTGATAGCTGTAAAGACTCAAAATAAAATTACATGTATTACTTATAAAAGAAAGAAAAGAAAATGGGTAAAATATATGAATGGACATTTCACCATCTACTGCCATCAGCTTCTCAGATACATGCATGACTTCATGACCCCCATTCCCACAATCTGTGCAAAGATTTTTGCTGGCTTTTTGTTGCACAGGTCTTGTGCATACAGTCACAATTGTTGAGCATTCATGTGTAAAACGGCCCTGTCATGTCTAACAAATAATGTTTCACTGCAAACATCCACTACTTCTGCCTCTTCTCATCTTTCCATTCCCTCTTCTGCAGTGGTCCCTTAGCTTTCAGAAGGAGAGGATATGATACAGATGTCCCATTTTAGGCTGAGTACGCCATAGTCTTTTATTCTCTGTACATTGACTCATTGTGGGTTTGTGTACTAATTGCCATTCCATCTTTTGCAAAAGGAATATTGCAAAACTCCTTGATGAGAGTTGAAAGGTGCATTGATTTATGGATACAAAGATAAGAAACTTGGGTTGCAGCTAATACCATGTCCATTTAGCAGAATAATAGCTTTGGGTTCTCCCCTAGGGCCTATGGCCCTAGCCAGCCATGGGGTTTTGGCCCAGTTAACTGGGCATCAGTTCTGTCTTGTATAGTGGGCTTTACATCCAATGAGAAAGAGTGTTGGTTATGCCTGCAGATTCATGCCACTTTTGCACCAGTGGACGTATCTGGCCAGGCCAGTGGTTATTGTAGTTTTCAGAACTCACAGCTGGGTAAAATTGCTCAATACGTTATTCCCCTGACGATGTAAATAGAACCTTCTGGCACCACGAACGTTCGCTAGTAGGATTAAAGCTTCCAGGTTAGGACCAGCTTGATTTCTTTATGTCCTATGATTCCAGTATGTGATGTCTTCAGCAGGAGGGTCTTACAATCCACTTCTGAAGGGTATTAAAGAACAGTAGTAATAGCCTATAATTTAGGGGGATCTAAAAGACCCCACTGCCCAATGACTTGTCAAGAGGTAGTTCATACTTGGCACTGGGCTTTTTATTTGATGGTCATAGTGTATGGGAGAAGCATTGTTCCTCTGTTATAGAATAACTCCATTTAATTTCAATATATACTTTTTAATTTCTATATATGTGCATATTTTGGGAAGTTCATACAGTAATAAATTTCCACATAGAATTTTCAAAGGTTTTTGGTGTTATTCATCCCTCCTCATACTCCCTCCTCTACCCTGCCCTCCCACTCCACCACGTTTAACCTTTCCTGTTCCATCATTCCCCTTTCCGCCTCCATTACACCTGCATTCTATCCACCTTCTCTTAAAATCCCCCATGACTTCTTACTAGTTCCCTGACTTCTATGGGTGCTCAGCCTAAATGCCTATGAACTCCTGAAGAGATAATGAAAGTGTACACGCACACAACAGAATATTATTCAGCTGCAAAGGAAAATGAAATTTAGAGGTAAATGGATGAAGCTAGTAATAATCATTCAGAGTGAGGCAACTCAGATGCATAAAGTGTGGTGATACATTTGTAATCTAAGAAATAAAGCTTTTCTGAAGATCAGAGGACAGAGGCAGCCACAGAGTTAAACACAGAGGTCAGGCAGTGGTGGCACACACCTTTAATCCTAGTACTTGGGATCTGGATCTCTGTGAGCTCAAGGCCACACTGGGCTACATGAGACTGATCCAGTCTAAGAGAAAAACAGAGCTGGGCAGTGGTAGCACACACCTTTAACCCCAGTATTTGGGAAGCATACACGCCATTAATCCCAGCACTAGGAAGGTTGAGATAGGAAGTGACATGGCTGGGCAGAGAAAGGCATATAAGGCGTGAGGAGACAGGAACTGAGCCTTTTCCACTGAGGACTCAGAGACATTCAGTCAGAGAATTCATGGAGTTGGCGACGTGAGAAGTAGTTGTGGCTTGTTCCTTTGTCTGTCTGATCTTTCGGCATTTACCCCAATATCTGGCTCCGGGTATTTATTAAGACCAATTAGGATTCGTGCAACAATAAAGAGAAATGTTAAGTGTTCTCTCTCATATATAGGTTCAAGATTTGAAACTTGGATATATATGTTTAAATTAAAATGCATAAAAATATTTTGTTCTTAGTAATGAAAACCCCATGGTTATATTGAGTATATATAGGCTCAATATCATAGCCTCAGCTTCCTGATTGTGATCTACTTCATTCATAGAGCTTTTATCCCTGTATGTTCAAACCTGGTGTTTTCTGAAAGACTTGGAAAAGTTTGTATTCCCACTTTCATGACTCTTGCTCTCTGCAAGTTCCACTGTACTATCAAATGAATAACCAATATGAGGTAAAGAGTAGATACACCCCACAAAGTACTCCTGAGATCAAAATACTTACTTAAGCTGTTACTTCAGCCTATAATTTAGTAAACCCAGTTTAAAGGAATTGAAACAACGAAGACCCAGATAAGAAGCTAGCCTTGACACCCTGGGGATTGACCCAGAAGTACAGGATGCCTCTTTCAAACTACTTTTTGGATTTTACCCCAAGGGATAGATGATATCTCCTTGGAGATTAACCCTCTACTGCTCTGGTCCCATGTGTTCTCATCCCTCACTGTTACTGACTCACTGCTCCCATATGACTACTTCACCAGCTTGGGGATAGTAGACAGACAGCACATTTGCTTCATAGCACCTCTTTTCTTTCATAAAACAAGAATAGAGCTCAAGAGAAAATTCTATAATGCACTAAAAAGACATAGGAAAACTAAAATGAGATCTTGGTGAACTTCTGTATTTAAAGTGTAGAATGATCCATAACTAGAAGCGTGATGGTGCGTACTGATTATCTCAGGGGAGTAGAAGCAAGTGGATCATGTGTTCCAGTTAGACTGGCCTGCAACAACAAGATTCTGTTTCAAAAGACAAAACCCGTAAGATGTAGTTCAGTGGTTGAGTGCTCTCCTAGCAAGTGCAAGAATCTAGATTTAGTCCTCAGTACTAAGAAAATACAAAAAAGTAAACCTCAAGCACAATGCTTTGTGTATTAGAATACCCTCTATAAAAAGATCGTCGTTTGGGACTGGGGGTGTTGCTGGATTAGCATGCCTGAAGCCTGGAGTTTGACCCTAGTACTTCATGAACCAACTATGGTGACACATACCTGGAATTCCAGCACCCAGGAGGTGGAGGTACATGGATCACAAGTTCAAGGTCATTTTCAGCTATATAGCAAGTTAGAGGTCAACTCGAGCTTCATAAGACCCTGTCTCAAAAATATCTTCTTTGTGAATTTCTTTTGAGAACGGCTCCCAGTATAGGACTTTTCCTAGCTACTAAATACATGACATTGTGCAGCAAGTACTTCATGAGCTGGGTGGGACTGCTGGGCAGCAGCCTGGGGAAGCTTGTATAGGAGATTTCTACTCTATCATTGTCTTTGTAAATAGTTGTGAAAGCTTCGCAGACTAATTCTGTGGTTCCTTTGTGAGTTTTATATTCATGGAATGTGATTAAAGTTCGCAAGTAAGTTGCTGATACTATACTAAGTTAAACACAAGGAAACCTCTAAATCCCAAAGTCTATTCTGTGCCTGAGTTGCTAATGCTAATCAGATGCCATTAAAGTGAAATGTGAGCTTCTTAGTCGGAGGGGTGGGAAAAGTAAAAGGTTATATTTTTCTGTATTCAGATCTGGAAAGCTAAGCCAACATCTCTAGGCTGTAAATGTCCCATGCCCAGACTTCCATGAGAACAGATCTTTTTAGGAACCTGAGGCATCTCGGGAGAATCCTGAGGACAGTGGTTGTATTTCATAGGCACCCTCCAGTATGGCAGGAAGTCCAATATTATGGTTCTTCAGGGTTGCCTTCCTGGTCCACCATAACAGTGGGAGACCGGGGACCAGAAAAACAAATGAATTCAAAATACAAAGATCTCCACTGAAGACCACATTTGCCTCCACAAGATGTATGTCTTTTGACCTGTACAATTATTCTCTAAAAGAAGGAAATTAAGCTGGGAAATTATTATTTGTGTGTGTACGTATGTGTATGTGCACATATGCGTGCAAATGTGTATACGTATGTATGTGTGTACATGTATGCATATGTGCATGGAGGTCAGAGGTCAACATTGGGTTAACTGTGTCTCCTTCATTTGTTCTCCATTTTGTTTTTTGAGACAGGATCTTTCACTGGTCTTGAACTCACCAAGAAGGCTAGGCTGGTTAGCCAGTAAGCACCAATAATCTTCTCCAGCACTGGAACCATATGGCTTTTTATGTGGATTCTAGGAGATAGAACTCATGTCTTCATGCTTGAGTTTACTGAGTTTGATTTACTGAGTCATCTTCCCAGACCCAGGGAAATTATTTTTAAAGCTTAAATTTCTGTTGCTCATGAAGCTCTTCTTACAGACCAGGCCTTGCTAAGCAGCTTTCAAATCTTTCTTCATTCAGATCTCTTCCTAGCACTGTGGTGACTACCCGTTTTCTAGAAAAGAAAAAAAAAATGAGGCAAGTTGCAGTAGCTGAAATGTCATCAAACTGCAGAGCTCAAATTCAATCCAGATTGTCTATCTTCATAACCTCTGAACCTCTCAACCACTGAACTGTGAGGTCTCCCTGCCAGGTTGACATGGAGACCTGTTACAAAGGAATAAAGAAATCCATTTGCTGATGCCTGTGCCTCCGCCAAAGTCTCCTTCAGGCTGCTTTCATGCTTCTCTTGAATGAAAGTGGAAAGGAAGACTGGATTTGTTTATACTAGGGTTGCTTCAGCAGAGCAGGCTGGTGTACTGGGGCTTGCTTTGCCCTCCTGACTTCAGAATACAGGGAGGCAGGCTGGGCGAACTTGGCTCTCTGCCAGAGATTTGCTTTTAATTCTCCATATGTCTCCAATGGTTATGTAGCTGAGGTTAGGGGCATGTCACTAATCTTCCCTGAATTTCTGAGTCCAAAATTAGCTATGTCCTTCCAACTTCAAAGTCTCACTTCATAAACAGCTCCTTTGGAACGAAAGAGGCTTCCTGCGGGTTTTAATCACTTTGGTGAACCTGTGAATTTCTCTTGTGTAATGCCTGTCTGCTTTCTGTTCCTGTGTTTTGTGTCAGCTTTGGCATCCAGCATGATGGAAAAGAAAATGACTGTGAGCCTGTGGGCAGGCACCCATACATCATGTCCCAGCAAATTCAGTATGATCCCACTCCACTGACATGGTCAAAGTGCAGCAAAGAGTACATCACTCGCTTCCTGGAGTAAGTGCAGTTACCTTTCATGGTGGCCTCACGTGGGTCTCCAAGTCAGACATTGTAATGAGTTTTCCATAGTAGACTTAATGCCTGGGAAAGACATGGTTTCATGTTCCAGTCCCAGTATCGTGGTGGCACCACAGGAGTAGATGCCCCATCTGCTTGCTGACTATGCCCCCTGTCCACAGGCAACTGAGCAGCAACCTGCTTCTCCCCGGTTGATACTGCCCAGTGTGTGTGTGTGTGTGTGTGTGTGTGTGTGTATTAGATTAAGTTATTGAGACTGACAGACTGACAGGTCAGAAGTGTTCAGTCAAACCTGTTAACAAGAAAATCACGATTGTCAGTTTCCCCACCTTCCTATGTTTTGTTTTGTCTTGACACACACTACTAGAGTTAGGTGGGAAGGAAAACCTCAGTTGAGAAAAAACGCTCCCATCAGATTGCCTTTAGGCAAGTCTGTAGTGCATTGTCTTGATTACTGATGGATGGGAGCGGGCAGGTGGTCTTGAGTTGTATGAGAAAGCAGTCTGAGTAATCCATAAGGAGCAAGCCGGTAACAAGCACTCCTCCATGACTTCTGCTTCAGTTCCTGCCTCCGGGTTTCTACCCTTGCTTCCCCCATAGATAAAATGGTACACAGAAGTAGAAGAAGCAATAAGCTCCACAAGGACACCAAGCTACATAACCGTAACATACACAGAGGACCTAGCTCAGACCCATACAGAGTCCTCTGTTTTTGGGAGGGAAAAGGAGGAGGAATGGATCTGGGGGAGAGGTGAGGTTGGGGGAGGGACTAGGAGGGAAAACTCCAGTCAGGATATAAAGTAGGGGAGAAAATTTTTGAAGGAAGAAGAGGAGGAAGAATAAGAGGAGGAGGAGCAAGCAGAGAATATAATAAGCCCTTTCTTCCCAAGTTGCTTTTGGTCATATTCTTTATCACAGCAATAGAGACCTAACTAGGACACCTACAATTTGTATTTCCTACACAACAATGAAATGTATTCTGTTAAATATGATTTGCATTTCCTTTTATCAACTTTCTTCGGAGGCCCATAGAGTTCTCTTGCTTACAAGAATAAGGCTGTCAGGAAGGACAAAGAATAAATTGTTATGATGAAAATGTCTATTGGATGACTAGAAAGAGTCATAAGCAACTGCTCTGGTATTTTGCTGACTTGTTTGCAGTCGAGGCAGGGGATTCTGTCTTGATGATATCCCCAAAAAGAAAGGCTTGAAGTCCAACGTCATTGCTCCAGGAGTGATTTATGATGTCCATCACCAGTGCCAGCTCCAATATGGCCCCAATGCTACGTTTTGCCAGGAAGTGGAAGTAAGTGCTGGGTTTCTTGGTGCCTCTGGTGGGTCTGTGCAGGGTTTGTGCAGCATGCTGAAGGAAGCACCAGAGAAAGCTTGGAAACTGCAGGCCCAGGCCCAGAAATGAAAGCTTTTTAAATATGCTTATATTTATGCAAATCAGAAGCATACAATTGGGATCACTGACATTCTCAGACCCAACACAGAATCCTATGCAACTTGGAGGCAGTTCCGTGGTGATTTACAGAGTTCAAGCGTTTAACACCTATGAACTCTATAGCTGTTAACTTACTCCTTACAAGTGCCCCTTTTCTAAATTTCCCTTTTATTGAATATCCTTAGACCACAGTGTAGGAATTAGACTCGTTCTCTGTCACTCTTCTCCTCCATTATTTTCAAGTCTTGGCGTTGTGCCCTTAAATAATTAACATCTCAGTCCTGCCTTCTTCATCACCAATGCTGTCTCAGTTCTGCTCTTCTCTTGATATCGTGACTACCAACCCTCTATCTACCATTCAAAATGCTATTTCCATTATTTTAAAAGCACTAATCTAACCATGCTTCTATTCTGTTCTTAGAGTCATGACTAACCTTTGGAAACAATCCAAAGTCCTTGTGTCACATTCTTTTATAGTTTGGACCCAGCCTACCCTACATTATATATATATAATATTATATATATCATATATATATGATAGATGATAGATAGATACATGTAATCCTATTTGTCAATTCTTGGTACCTGTTAGCTTCTTATCTTCTAAGTTACTAGGTTTTTCTTACAGCTATACCTCCATGCAGGGTTTGAAAGTGCAACAGAGTGCAATCTTACATTTGTTTTCCAGAATATCTGCCAGACACTGTGGTGCTCTGTAAAAGGCTTCTGTCGCTCAAAGCTGGATGCTGCTGCAGATGGGACACGCTGTGGTGAGAAGAAGGTGATGTGTCCTTTGCCTGAGGAAGAAAGTTGGGAGGGCACTGGGCCTGGAGTTCTTGGAAAGAGGTGGGAAGAAGGCCCTGGAGGGTGTGATGAGCACCCAGTGTCACTCACACAGTCAGACCAGACACAGGAACTGATTCCACCTCTGCTGCTCTTTCCAACCTTTGCTGGGACCAAGTGGTCTGTGAGAAAGGGCTGAGCACAGCTCTATACTTTACCTGCAGAGCATTAGCCCCATCTTCCCCTGATGAACTTCTATGGTGTCCCCGGTCTTTTCGAAGCTTGCTAATCAACTTTCATTTTTGACATTTCTCCCTCAAAACTGGAAAGCGTAGGCAAGTGGCTTCTTCTTTTCATAAACATCAGGTTGGGGTCCTTTATAATCTTCCTTCTTTCTGTCTGGCTTTACTAAATGTCGTAAAGTTCTGCCCACTTTCTTAAGTAGAAAAGTCTTACAGCTACAACTCACAGACATTAGATCTCCTCCAGACTGCCCGAGGGGATGGTGACCCATTAAGCGAGTTGGATTATTGTGGGTCTCTGGCTTAGGAGTTTAGTGGGTATCTTTGTATAGCTTGAGTTTGGCACCATCCATCATTGAGTTTATAGATATAGTATAAAACCGATACTAGAAACTAAACCTAATGAGGAAGTATGTGAGCCTTTTCTGTGTGGTCCCTGATGTATTATTCTAGGAAGTCTGGCTTGGAAAGAATTGGGTTCAGACTAAGAAAGCCTTTGGCCCCGCTTGCTGTGGAATCTTCCTGACACATGTTCCCTCTATCATTATCTCTTTGCAGTGGTGTATGGCTGGAAAGTGTATCACAGTGGGGAAGAAACCAGAGAGCATCCCTGGAGGCTGGGGACGCTGGTCACCCTGGTCCCACTGCTCCAGGACCTGTGGGGCAGGAGCTCAGAGTGCAGAGAGGCTCTGCAACAACCCCGAGTAAGGCCTGGCATGATTTACTTTCCTTTCTCTGTACATGCTGGGACACTGTTCTGGAATGGCAGGACACCATTATTGAAGGTGTCTGAGAGAAATTAGATCAATTCCCAAAGGCCAAAGGACCCAGACAATTCACACGGGGTGAATAAAGGACTTCTGTTTCGGTATGTTTTTATTTGGCATTGGAGTCTTAACTGACAAGTAAGCTTATTACATCATTTGGATGAAACAAAGCCATTTTAAATGTATAAGAAAATTTCTTTTAAACATTCTATCTATGCAGAAGCCTCTGAGAGCTAATGCAATTAGATCCTTCCAGATAACTACACTCTATCAGTAAGAAGTAGATTCATTAAACTCAGTTTTGTTGATATGATTATAAGTGGGTTTCAATCACAATGAATGTACAATTACATAAAAGTATTCATGCCTCATATAAGTAGTAAAATGGTCATGTACATTTCTGAAGTTAATTATCAATATTAATATCCTAGCAACATATTTTTATGAATCTTAGGATTATATAATGGCCTGTAAAGGATTTCATAATTCTATTTTTAGTTCAATATTTTCATATAATAAACTTATACTGTTGCATGTGTGTGAGTTAAGTTTAAATTGTCATGCTCTTAAATATATTGCATTCTTGATTTCATTACTTCCTCACATACAAGTTCCTAAGTATACAATTTTTTAAGGATGCATTTGATACTTCTTAGAAGTGGAAACAAGACTACACTTCTTTTTTCCTAGACTTGCCTTTGCTTTGAAGAATAAGAGCCACGTTTTTTAAGAGCAAGTGATAAAGGTGATTACAAGGCCTCTCAGTATCTAAGTTCCAAATTTTAATCATCTCCTTTGCTTAATAAACATAGTTATATATATACATATACTATATGTACATGTGTTATATATGCATACTATTTGCTACATATAAAGTGTGTTTTTCTGAGGATTAGATTTTAATATCTGTAGCTTAACATATTACCTATTATATAATAAATTACAAATAAGTGGTACTTATGAGGTCACCACTTACAAATATAAGGATTTGTTTAAGGAATGATGATATATTTGTTTTAAAATTTTGTCCCTCGATAAAACTGTATTACTTCAAAAATTCAACAGCAGGACTTTCTTGTACAGTACTTTATTTTTAGAGAAAATACTTATCAGTTTGGCCAGACATGTGCTTTTAAAGATAGAAAATATGGACAATTTTCTCTGAGACTTGTGATGTGTATTCAGCCACCACTCCCTAAACTTGGGAAGATGTTCAGTAACATATTGGTCTTCAGAGAAGGTAGGGTCTAGCTGAGGATTTGAAGAATGATTCCCTAGTTCAGTGTTAGAAGATAAGGTATCCTAAAGCCCATCTCCAAGGCTGTAATTTCTCAGTCTCATTGGGTAAGTGATAACATCTGATGCCATAACTCGTTTTCCTGATTTTATTGAGACCGCTGTCAATGGGAACTGTAGCAGGCTTCTTTCTTTTGGGACAACAACCAGCTCCCAAATCATGACACAGAGACTTTCTATTAGTTATAAATGCTCGGCCTAGCTTAGGCTCATTTCTGGCTAGCTCTTTTAACTTAAATTAACCTTTTTCTCTTTATCTACCCTTTGCCTCAGAGATTTTTACTTTTTTTTCCTTCTATATGTCTTACTTTCACTGCTTCTTATGTCTGGCTGGCTGGTGGCTGCCTGGCTTCTTGCTCTGGGTGTGTCTCTTTCTTTCTCCCTTGTTCTCTTCTCTCTCAATCTTCTCTTTCATTCTTCCTCTTAGATTTCTCCTCCTATTTATTATTTCTGCCTGCCAGCCCCATCTGCTCTTCTCCTGCCTAGCTATTGGCCATTCAGCTTTTTATTAGACCAATCAGGTGCCTTTTGCAGGCAAGGTGAAACAAATGCAACACACCTTTACATAATTAAATACACATCCTTACACCATTAAATAAATGCAACATAAACAAACGTAACATACTTTTACACAGTTAAAGTAATGTTCTGAAGCATAAACAAATGTTAACACATCTATGCTTAGTTAAAATAATATTCCACAATAGGGAACAAGTTGTATAAAGATCTCTGTGATTCCAGTCACATAGTCAGATTAGTGTATGAGCCAGCTATACTCACTTATGCTGGAAGACTATAGCTTTCTTTGATCACAATTAATGCACAAAATTGCCTAAAAAATTATTTTTCTCTGGGTATTTTCCTGACCTTATCTTTGACAGTGGTCAAGTGAGACCAACCACAGGGATACTGGCAGAGTTTGGCTTATAAGAGGCTCTTAGTAATGTTTGTTGAATGGAAATATGATGGACAGGTGCCAAGTCACAGAGTTTCTGTTATTGAATGGATACTGGCATGACCTCAGAAGTTAAGGACAATTCTCAGTACCTCCTACAAGGAAGAGATGAATGAAAAGCCTGCTAGGTGAGCTACCCTAAGCTCAAGTCACACTAAGAAAGATGGGAAGGGAGTAGAGTAATTCTGATGAATGTCAAAGAGAACAAGAACATGACTAGACTTGTACGATTGTCTCTCAGGGCTGCAGATTGCCTGAGACAGCACATGGATAAGAACTCAGGCTGTAGATCGTAACACATGGTCCAAACCTTGGCTTTGCCACTGTCACCTGGGAAAACACACTTCTTGCTTCCAGCATGTACTTGCATCTCTCCTGCTCACAAATTGGCCTTTTCTCCGAGACTGTTCTCTAGGTCTCTCCCTTCCAAGAACTCTTTCTAGCCAGCCTCACTTCCACTTAGTGCTCTCTTCTATCCAAAGTTTTGTTGTACTCATGGTCATGCATACTTAGTTATTATGTTAAAATTTCTCACTTCTTAAGTAGGTTTATTAAGGGTTAGAGAGATGGCTCAGCCATTAAAGGCTAGGCTCACAACCACAATTTATTTTAATGTTTTCACAATATTGTAAATTTCAAGGAAGCATAAGACTTGTGTTGACTATATACTAATTCTGTTTTCCTCACAGCATGGTGTTGAGAACAGTGTTGTATTTCCTTCCATGTTGGTTGGTTTGTATTCACGGTCTCTAAAAGAGTGTATTGTGTTGTCAATTCTTAGCATGTACTAACTACTATTCTATTAAATATTTATGTACATTGTCTCTTCAAACCTTTAATATCTTTGTAAAATAAAGATTAGCATGCTCATTTCATAATAAAAAAAACCTGAGGCTCAGAGAATTAAGATAACTTGTTTAGATTTATCTGACTGCTAGAAAGTTAAGCTCATTTGAGCTCCAGTCTTTGGCCCCATTATGTTACACTACAGTAATGGTCATTGTATCTATCTGGGGTAGAGCAAGGTATAGGTAAGAAGGTGAAATAAGTCACCTGGGAGCTTTCAAAGGATATACAGCTGCCATCTGCTTCTCTGAGAGCAGATTTGATACACCATCTTCTCCCCTTATACGTGATACTGACTGAGGGGTTCTCATATCCCCACATAGGTTACAAAGGAAATAAAAGGTGGCAAATGTGTTCTAGAAATAAGATTAATTTACTTCTTTATTGAATAGTTAAGATGTCACTGTGCTCACAGCACTACATAGAGGAATTAGAACTTGAACAGTGTCATTAAAGGACTATCTTCAGGAAAAATCCAGTAAGTACAGTTAGAAGATGGAGTGTCTTTTCAAATGAGAAAGAGATCACTTGTGGTTGGAGTCCAAGAAGGATTTATGATGGAGAGAGCATTTATGTGGTCCTCAAAGAATAGACAACATATAGACATGTGAAGACTCAAGAGGAAGGAAGTCCAGCAGAGGTACAGAGAAACACTAGGACAAAGGGAGAAGTATATAAAGAAGACTATGCAAAGTAAGACAGCAAGAGTCAGTTAGGACAGGACCACAAAAACCCAGAGTGCCAATCTCAAGATCTGAGACTTGATTGACATGATTTCCAGCTGCTGAGTGACACTAAACATCTTTAAACAAGAAACTAATAAACTTAAGATAATCTAATAGTATACAGACAACATTGTGTACCATGGAAACCAATTTGTTTTCAATGGACAAAGGGAACACAGTCAGACTGGTCTGGTAGCTAAATAATTGAGGAAGAGAAAACACATATAAAAATACAACTCTATAGGCTGGACATGGTGGTGAATGCCTTTGTTGTTGCTATTTGTTTGTTTGTTTTTCAAGACAAGTTTTCTCTATGTAACAATCCTGGCTGTTCTGAAAGTCACTTTTTATAGGCCAGGCTAGCCTCAAACTCAAAGAGATCTGCCTACCTCTGCCTTCCAAGTGCTGAGATTAAAGGCATGTGCCAAGCATGCCCAATGAATGCCTTTGATTTTAGCACTCTGGAGATAAAGACAGATCTCTGTGAGATAAAGACCAGTCTGGTCTACCTGGCAAGTTTCAGGCCATTCAGGAGTACATAATGAGATCTGATCTAAAAAACAAACAAACAAATAAATAAATGCAAACAACTGGTAGCCAGGTCCAAGATTGGCCATATATGAATGATTCTGCAATCTGGCCACTGTTATTGCTAAGAAGGCATCAGAGAAGGAATATATGTTGAAAGGAAAATGATGTTTCTATTTTTGTCATGTATTTTTCCTGAGGATTTTACAGTTGGATATATATATATATATATAATTAAAACAGGCATATATATAATTAAAGAAGCCATATATGTATGTGTATATATATATATATATATATATAAAATTTAAAAACAAGAACCTTAGGACTGAAAGGCTGGTGCAAAACATATACACCTCCAAACAGTATGTAATTGGAAGGTTTTATCTCTTTGTTTAGGTAAGAAACAGGCATGGTGAGGAACAGTCATGACCAGGTGGCAAGGGATTTTAAAAGGAAATTGTTGGCTTCTCAGGAAACTTAAAAGAACAGTCTGTCTGTTTCCTCTGCAGACCAAAGTTCGGAGGGAAATACTGCACTGGAGAAAGAAAACGCTATCGCTTATGCAATGTCCACCCCTGCCGCTCAGACACCCCGACTTTCCGGCAGATGCAGTGCAGTGAATTTGACACTGTTCCCTACAAAAATGAGTTCTATCGCTGGTTCCCAGTGTTTAATGCAGGTAAGAGGCCTTCAACATGAATCTCAGACCTAGAGCTTCTCAGAAGCCCTGCAAAAGTCAACAGAGAGAACTGTACTATCAGGGGTTCCTAACTGTAGAAGACAGTTATACTGACTGGCTCAAGCTGACCTCTAAATGTTGAAGGCTGAATATGTCCAGTTCTTCTCTGTAGGAGATAAAAGTGATGTCCTTCAAACAGAGTGCCTTGCTTTCAATAAATGGGACATGCAGGAATTTAGTTACTCATTGCTTGTTGGTGGTCCCATGGAACCAAATGTAATTTCAGTAGATATTCAGAACAAATGGGGTGGGAATAATTTCAATGTAGCTGATGAGTTTATGTATAATAGGTCTTTCTGTGAACGAAAGACAAAGTAAGGCATTCAAAAAAGTCATTCCATATGGAGGAGAACAGCTCAGAAAAGTCAAGATAGTAAGAATGCCTTAATCAGAAATTAATGCTGGGCCTGAGGTCAACATTTCATATGTGAAGGACAGCATAAGAAGATTAGAAAGTTAGCCAGGCAGCAGTGGCACACACCTTCAATCCCAGTACTTGGGAGGCAGAGCCAGGCAGATCTCTGTGAGTTCAAGGCCAGCCTGGTCTAGAGAGCAAAATCCAGGACAGGTACCAAAACTATACAGAGAAACCCTATCTTGAAAAACAAAAACAAAAAACAAAAGGAAGAAGAAGATTAGAAAGTAAAACCAAAGATCTAAGGATGCATGTCAAGGGATGGAGACATAACTGAAGAATGTAACTATGGCTTTGGCCACACTGTCATATATAATTCTACATTCTCTCCTGAACATGAAGTCAGCGATCCTTCACCTATGCTAATCATTGTTATTTGAACAAGGAATACAACAAGGGATAGGCAAGGGAGTAAAAAGAACAGCTAATCTAACTTTCCTCTGATTATTAGATTCTTGAAATTCCAATGTGCTGAGATGATGCAAGAATCTCCCACTTGGCTTCTAGAACAATTCTAGTCCATAGTCTGGAAAGAAAAACTCTACTGAGATTTACCCTCTGTGAGTCTCCAAAACATCTTGATAGCTATCATTTTTCCTTGTCCCCAGTTCTTGCTTTGTGTGAGTGAGACAACTGGTTATTGGTGCAACTGAAACATTTGCTTATAGGAAAACCAATGTGTATACTCACATGGACTCCCAAAATAAGTGATGACGAAGGGACATTTAGTCAGTGCCATCTATGTCTATGTTCTGCATATGGTGTGTTTTGCTGAAACGGTTGGGGTCACTGAATGCATGGGCTAAATGAGTAGCATTGTGGGACTAACATACCCAAACAGCTCCACTGGTGTCGTAGGTGTTCTGTTTGTATCCCAGCCCCTCCCCGAGTTCAGAACTGGACTTGACTATATTGAATGCTGGTGGCTCAAATAGCTTGACTTGGAATAAAAGGGTTGATTCAATTTGGCTTTTCATTGATTTATAATTATCGTGTACCTGTTTTTGCTGAGTATGGCTATAGGTTCTAAATAAATGAGGGCAGTAAGAGTAGGCAGAACTTTTGTATGCTTTAGAGTGACTGGTTTACAGTTTTTCACTGGAATTGAATATGCTTATGGCTGAGCTAACTGCTTATCTGTGATTAAAAGCATCAACCCCCTCTAGCCTCCTGTTTCCCCCACAGCCCTTGTGACCTACCCACCCATCTGAGTAGCTGCTGTTTCTCCCAAGCCACATAAAATGCATCCAAACTTTTCCTCCTCATCTTACATACTTACATTCTTCATTTTAAGTTTGATATTTCTACTTCTAATGATTACTTCTTAAGATTATTAACCCCAAAGTTTGAGCCATCCTGTTTTAGCAGGATCAAAAATGCAACCTTTGTTTGAATAATTACATTCAGTTACATGAGCTTTTTTGGGAGAGCAGATGCATCACACAGTGTGAAGGTAAGATTCATCTATTAAAAACAAGTTTTATTTATTTTTTGCATTTTTTTGTACCTAACGATCACTTTTAGGGTCATTGCCAATAAGTATTAAGTGGTCCCATTTCGGCGAACTGAAAGTGCAAACTTTGACTCATTCAGTCACACAACCTTGTTGGTAAGGTGAAGCAGACAATATGAGGGCGGGAGTTCACCTGTAAATTGATTTTAGTGCTTTCACTTAGCCAAATCACAGATGCTATTGAGATCTAGAGGGAAAACATCACATGACCGAGACAAAAGGATGCAGCAGGGCGGGTGAATAAATGGGAGACAATAAATCAGCGCTAGAGGTTTTAGATTCTATGGCTGGCATCTGGGTCAGTGAATCTCTGATACACATGACCCGTGAGAACGAAGACCATCCACTGCCACCCTTGCCTCCCTACTTAGAGTCCCATGTGACAGGATAATGATATCTACAGACTCCCTCAAAGTCCCATGAGAGAGAAGCTAGAGAAGAGGGACAGGGACACACAGAACTTTTGACTCCGCATTCCAAACTGTTCAAGGGGCACTAAACCTTCCATTTGCATTGCCTTCTTCAATCGGGGTTCTCTCGGGTCTAAAGCGTTGATAAACTCTGAAAGGATAAAAGCTGTAGGTCTAGTGGAAGTGGGAAGGAGACTGGAGTCGGGGAGTTATAATGGGGACAGCAGGGGTAAGAGGGTAGTGGAGACGAGGGGAAAGGGAAATCTACCAAGACACACTTGGTTTGAAAATGCCATAGTGTTATATAATATATGCTAATTTTTAAGACCAATTAAAAAACAGTGCTTGGTCTACATGCTGCCTGTTATTATTTTTGCCACAAATATCTACGGATATTTTAGAGGCTTCACAAACCACACACTTACATTCAACAGATATTTGTGTTTTGTATGTGCAGCATACTTCACATATATTTGTATGGTCTGACACTAGAAGGTGTATCCTATACTGGGAAAACAGAACGGAGGAAAGTTTTGGAATAAGGACTTCTCATCATGGAGATATGTTGTGATTATCATGAAATAAAGGAGAGTATTCAAGTTCTGTTGTTTCAAAGCTACAACATCATTATGGGAAGAAATATATGTGTTTTATAAACTGTAAAAGTTCCCAATCAAATGAAAGAAAAATGCACTCTCATTATATCATCACACTTAATCTATTCTCAGAAAGCAATCATTGTCAATACACTTTTTTTTTGTTTGCACAAGGAGAGATTGTTACAGCTGATTCTGAAACTTTCTTGAGTCACTAAGAATAGATCATGGAATGAAAGTTCATGTATTCCTCTCAGTTAATTGTACAGCATCTCATTACAGAAATTCAACTTAGTTGATATGTACATTTCTCTTCGGATAAGCATTCCATTGCTGTATGAATGTTCTTACTTCTCTCACTAAGGATAATACTTACTTTTATGACAGCCTCAGTTAATAATATCTCATGATTAAAATGACATTCTATGTTGATCTATACAGAATATTTTCACTAACAATATTAATAATGCCATAGCATTTAGTTGACAAAGATGAATTGGAAGTCTTTTGCAATAGTAATGTTCAATAGTAATCACTCTCTGGAAGAGGTTAATGCTTTCATGTTTACAACTCTGTCCTTCAAAGGGCCTTCTCTGTGCAGATGAAACTCTGAAAACTTTGAGCTAGGAATAGATTTTGAGTCACAGTAGCTCAAACTCTACTGCCGAGTGAAAAAGACTCCCCAATCCTGAATTTCTTTCTGCATCTTATTGAGCTTATATTCCTTCTCAGCCTCTACTGGCTGGCAGTAGATGATCAACATACACTTGACCTGAATGTCCCTAAGAACATGGCTGTTGAGGACACCACAAACCCACAGCCACAGAACTGTCAACAGGAGGACCTCTGTAGTTAAGACACAAGCAAGATATCCTTGAGTGAGGTCTACAGTTACAGTAAAAGAAAGTCTGGAGATACTTTCTGTCTGAACAAGATCTATATTCCTTATGCTAAATGGGTAAGCTGACAGTTATTTAGAAAATATGAAAACAAAGCATAAACTTAAAGCAAGGTTGATTAATTAATGAATAATCTGCAGAGAGATTTTGTGTTTGTTTGTTTGTTTGTTTGTAATGAGAACTGAGCAGCCATTACAAGTCTCTTAACTACTTTAAGAAATTGGAATGAAACTCATAAAATGCCAATGCTACTTTTAATGAACTTTAGAACTCCTTAAGCTAATGATGAGGATATAGAAAAGATGACCACCATTTGCTGAGCACTTATTGTTTGTATTTAGCATAGAGCCGAGTGCTTGACATACTGCTGAAGCACAGAAAGATTAAGTCATTTCTCATGATAATATTAGATTTTCATGAACTGAAACTCTTTCATCTGTTCTCTGTAGAAAGTATTATTTCAGCATATAATACTTTCTCCATATATATGCACCATGAGATAATGTATATTAAATTAAAATGAAATCCAATGGTATGTTACCGAGTTTGTGTAATGGTACAAATAAATGGACCCATTAAATATCTCATCAAAGACATTTATGTGGAATTAAAAGACTTTTAAATCTTGAACATAGAACACCTTGACATATTGAAGTGGGTAGTACTCTGGACCCTGAACTCAAACAATCTGGTGGATTAGTTTTGCCATTCATACTGTAAGACCATGGGATTTACCTCTCTTAAACCTACATTTTCTAAATCTTGATATAGGTAATAAAATTACTAACTTCACAGGAGTTGTGAAAGGGGATAACCTGTATAAATCAAAACAAAGTCTAGAAATAATGTTTAGTAAAGCATTACCTGCTAATTTCAGCAAGTCAAATTTCTTTTAATTTACTGTATAAACAAGACTAGCAAAAAATCTCTTTGGGTAGTTTTATCTTTCAGAAGGGATGTCACACATCACAGACCCACAAACCTATAACAAGCATGGGAACTTCACCACTTAGGAACTTGGTGTAGTACTTAGCATGGATGGAGGGTTATTAACTATAAAAAACACAGTTATATGACTGTAAGATCAAGTACCTCCTTAAATCTTGCATTCTACTTCAGATCCTGACGCTTCCAAGAAGCTTTGTAGTAGATAGGCATTTTATTTTGTTTGCGATAGAGTCTTACCATACAGTCTTGGCTGTCCTAGAACTCATTATGTAGACTAGGCTAGCCTCTTACTCACGAGATCCATCTGCTTCTGCTTCCTGGGTGCTGGAGTTAAATGTGTGTACCAGCACACCTGGCAAAATGTAACTTTTAAATGAAATCTCTGCAATTATTGAGGAATGGTTTCCTTTTCTGCATGTGTCCAAATACGAAATCATGAATGTGATTTCTCAAACTCAAATCAATGTCACAATAATTGGTTCCCTAGATTGAACATATGAACGAATGTTCTCATCCCCGGGAAAACATAATTACTCCCAGGTGGCTGCCCCATGTGCTTCTACTCCAGTTTGGTCAGTGACAGTGTTAATCTCACTACCATGAAAGGAAATTGACAGTAATCCCAGTTTATGTTTTACCCTCCATTTTACGATCCTGTCCATGGCCCTTTGTAGAGTAATCTCCTTGACATATTCCAACTCTGTCCGTCTTCTCAGGCAACTATGAAATCATTTGGTGTTCTTCATTTACATATCCCTTACTTTAAGCGTTATACTGATGTATCTAACCTCTGTCGCCAGTCTGTCCAGAGGACTTAGTATTTAGTGTTCAGACTCTTTGCTCTTGGTTATGCTTGCTTGAGTTTTACATTTTTATTTTTGTCACATAGATCATCACACACTTAAACCAACATAGTGCTGGACACCTTAGTTTTGCATCTGATGTTTATCCACATAGGATAAGGCTGGTCTCAGCATCAAGTGGCCATCAGCTCTGCCCATAACACACAGATCAAAGGGAGCTTCCTATGGGGATTTCCGAAGAAGACATTCTCAAGTTCTCACCTAAAGAAGTGTGGGCTTGGGGTATAGCTTCATGGTAGAGTGCTTGTCTAGCATGTGGGCGGCATTAAATTCAATTTCTAGCTCTGCAATAAAATACCACATTCAAACTATATCATTTAAAAGAAAAATACTACCTTACATATTATCTGGAGTAGCACATGTACAGATACAGGTGGGTGTGTTTTATCATTGTTCCTGTCTTTGTTCCCAAGGCAGTGAAAAATTGACCCTAAGAATGACTTCCAAGTGGGACCCATGGTAAAGCGATGGGATTCTGTGATAATTAGGTTTGGTTCCAATTTGCAAAATCTCATATTCTTTGCCTCTATGTAGTTGTCAATTTGTATCTAAGCACTTCTTGGAGTTGGGAGAAATATGACTACTCATTAGGGGGTATGTTAAGATGGTGGTGCTGATGTTGGTGCCATGGGAAGGACTGCCTCCCCCCTAAAACTTGGTTTGCCTTGCTACAGAGAGCAAGTGTCACACTTGTCTTGATCCTGTATTACCTGTTATGATTATTGATTTTCTAGGTTAACACTAAATGTCCCAGGCTTTCTTATTTTTTAGGTACACAGTTCAGTGTAGGATTGAAAAGTCTCATTTACAACAAAGGGCATAATAGTTTTTTCAACCAATCTCACAAATATAATTAATTATAAGGTTTTGCTGACAAAAAGATGAAAAATGCCTACATTTTAGCAAGAGTCTCAGAAAGGCAAAAGATGGGTTCTTAAATGGTACTTGTAGGTCATGAGTACACAGGAATCTTGGGTAAGGGTCTGAATTCAGAGTTAACTCATAGGGATTCACCTTTTTCTCACTTCAGCACATCCTTGTGAGCTGTACTGCAGACCCATAGATGGACAGTTTTCTGAGAAAATGCTGGAGGCCGTCATCGATGGCACCCCTTGCTTTGAAGGTGGCAGCAGCAGAAATGTCTGTATTAATGGCATATGTAAGGTATTGGGTATGTTTCTTTAATCTACAACTTTACAAAATGGTGGTTTTTTAATTTATGAAGTCAGATGTTGTGGCTTATACATTTATGGTATTTACATGTATCGGATTTCTTCATTAATAAATGGTCAGATATACAAGAAAATAAGACCTCTCAATACTCATTAAAGCCACAGTTTGTTCTGAGTAATTTTTCCAGCTGATATTTTATCTTTTGATTTGCTAATGGTCACAATGATATTATTTTAGACATCAAGCAGAGTCAAACAGAAGAGCCCAATTGAAGGCACATTATAGGAAAAGGCACCCTAGACTATTTCAAGAATATTAAATTTGAAAAAAAAAAACTCATCCTAATAATGTTTTCTATAAAGCTTCTCCATTGTCAACCTGAGTGTCTCAGAAGGAAAGAACATGATAGGTAGTAATAACATAGGCTGTTGCTTTTAAGTATTTTCTAGACTCACCCTATTAATCAACTCAAGCTTTACCCGTTTAGACCTGATTTGTTAATGCTGTGAAGAGTAAAACAATTAAAACTATTTCTTGTCACTTGTGTTTAATTTTTCAAAGAATGGAGGAATAAGTCTTGTGATTCAAAGCCCAGGTATAAATTTATCTAAAGAGAAGGAGCTTTTAGTTAGTTAAAGGAAAATGGTCCCATGACACCTAATATACTGTTAATAAAACAATGCTTTAGCCCTCGTGCTCAAGACTGGGAAATCATTCCACACCATCTTTTACCAGCTATATCATCTTGGACATCTTTCTGTAAGACTCAGCTTTCTGCCATAAAATTAGGATATTATTTTTTCTCATTTTTATTATTTCTTTGAAAATTTCATGCAATGTATACTAGTCATATCCACCTTCTTGCCAAATCCAACTCCCAATTCCCTACCCACCTAACTTTGTATCTCTTTTTTCCCATCAAGTATATTTTCTGTTGCCTTTGTACTCTTGAATCTGTGGCATGCCTCTAAAGTGGGATCAGCCTGCCTGAGGCCACACCCTTCAGGATATTTGATTCTCCTTCATCTATCAGCTATCAGTTGCTAATAGCTCCATGATGAGATTTTTGTCTGGCTTGAGCTTGTGCGGGTCTTATGTATGCTACCACAACTGCTGCCAGATCATGGGTGCAACTGCCTTGCTGTGTCTGGAAAACACTGTCCCCTTGTGTCATCTGCTACCTTCAGCCTTTACAATCTTTCTGCTCCCTCTTCTGCAGCGATTCCTGAGCCTTGGGAGGAGAGAGTATGATACAGATGTCTCATGTAGGGCTAAGCACCCTGAAGTCTCTTGTGTTCTGCATGCTAACCAGCTGTGTGAGCGTCTCTATTAATTATTATCTACTTTAAAAAGAAGCTTCTCTGGTTAGGATTGAGAGAGACACTAATATTTGAGTATAATATAATTAGGAATCCATTTAGTACTGTGGCCATTTAACAGAGTAGTAGTAGTGGGTTCTCCCCCTAGGACCTCGGACCTGTCTAGCCACAGGTTCTTGACTCTGATAACAGTGTCAGGTCTGAGTTTCAGTCTGTAGAGCAGGCCTCCCATCCAATCAGAAAGTGGCTGGTTGCTTCCAGGACATTCATGCCACTATTGCCCCAGGGCCCCACTTTTTCAGGCCAGTTAGAGCTCATAGAGTTCACATCTGGCTAAGATTGATGATCACTTTTCTCCTCCAGTGGTGTGATAGCTCCTGTGAAAGCTAGTTAGTAGGGATGAAGCTTGTAGGTGAGTGCCAGCTTTATTTCTCTGTGTTCTGATCCAAGTATGTAGTATCTCTAGCCATACGATCTTACCCTCAAATCCTTGAGGGTACCAAGAGAACTGGCAATAGTTTATAAGGTTTTCAGGAACTATGGGAATTTACCAGCCAACTGCTCTAAAAGAGATAAGTCATTCCTGGTACTTGGCCTTTTATTTGTTGGCCTCTGGTAACTAGTAGCAGCATTGTTGCCCCATTATAGGGTAACTTCCCTTTAACTCTTTGAATATATGTATACATACTTCTATAGTAGTACTTTCCATGCGATTTATTCAAAATGTCTTTGATTTTAGTTATTGCTCACCTATCCCCCACTTTACCCCTCCTTTTATCCCCCATCCATTTAACCTTTTCTGTTCATTAGTACACTTCAGCCCTTCACACCACTGCATTCTGTCTTCTATTTCCCTCCTTTGAAATCCACCTCTCATGGCTTCTTACTAATTTCTTGACTTCTGTGGGGGATCCAAATGGACTGTGGGGGATCCAAATGGAATACACATATCCAAAGATTCAAAACTAACCTCCATAAATTAGAAGAAACCAAGCAATGTTTGCCTTTCTGAGTCTCTGCTACTCGTAATGAGTATTTTCAGTTCCATCCTTTACCAGAAATTTTCATAATTTTGTTTTCCTTAGCAGTTTAATAATATTCCATTGTGTAAATGAACTACCCTTTAGAGAGTTCTCAAAGGATGCAACACAAAAGACTGAGAATCATTTTTAAAATGTCAACATCTTTAGCTATCAGAAAAATACAAATGAAAACCATTTTGATATTTTATCTTATTCCAATCAATCAGAAGGTCTAAGAGCAAAAACAGGTGAACAAGCAAACAAATAAAAGTAAAATACAGTGATGATAAATGCTGACTGCCTGGCATGGGTATGGTAAAAGGGGATGCTTACTCACTGCTGGTGGGGATGCAAACTGATACATCCCCTATGGAAATCAATGTAGAGGTCAGGGCCATCAAAAAGCTAGGATTAGATCTACCACATGATCCAGTTGTACAACTCTAGGGCATATACCCAAAGGACTCCCCATCCTAATAGAGGTAATTGATCATTGATGTTAATTATTGCTCTATTCACAATAGCAAGGAAATGAGAACAGCCTGGGTGTTTAAAGGACAATGAATGGATGATAAAAATGAGGATAGTACATTGTATGCATGTATGAACTTTTCAAACAATAAATAAAAATGTTATTTTTAAATTAGAATTTTAATATATCTACTTAATATGGACTGCCAAATATTTTTTGTGAGATCATATTCCTTAAACTGTTAAAAGATGCACTGATATACACAATAAACTCAATGAATTTTACTTTGTAAAAATTTATAACAATGTTTTTTAACTGAGCAGAATGAAAAACTATTGCATAAATGTTTAGGGTCATATTTTCCATCTTGAAATTGCTTTTGTCTTTACCTGAATAGAGACCAAAACATAGGAGGCAAGGTAGTGATTTCCAGGTTCTAGTGAGCTAATAACAAGTCATGATTAGACTTCAATTTCAAAAGCATTCAACCAAAATTTTCATTTAAACTTAGTTTTCATGGCAGCTACAAAGAGCCCAAACAGATTAGGTCGGTTTAGATATTTCAGGACCAAATAACTCCAACTTTCTCTAAAGAAGGAATTCTGGCTAATGTAGATGTCCTGGCTACATTTTAGAAGCATCAAGACAGCTTTTAAAAATTACTGATTTCGCGGCTTTATCTCAAACTGGTTAAGTCAGAATCTCATGATAGAGACACTGATATTTTAAAAGCTCCCAATTTGATTATGCAGTCAAGGCTGAAAACTGTAGTCACCAGAAAGGTAATGCTAAAATTGACTTTTAGACCTGAGTAAATTTGCATGTATAAAGATACCATTTTATTTTGCATATGAAAACCGGTGTTTTGAGCAAAATATGAGGAGTCCTGGTTGTCTCTACTGAAATCAGTCAAAAGGACATAATAGAATTTCTTTCAGTTGGCTTTCTCCTCTTTCTAGATGTCAGTTAAGGTCTTTTTCAGAAGCTATAGCTGCCTACTTTCTGTAGATCTACACTAAGCTTTTAAGCTCAAAAAGTTATGTCAAATAAAATACACATAATAGTCTAGATGCATATCCTCCCAAGATCTAGGATGTAGGAATTTTCTAGCATTATTAGTCTCCTTATCCCATTGCTATAGTCTCTGAATTAGCTAAAGACTAAGTTTCAGATACAAAAAGTAAGCCCTTGATTCTTCCTTAGCAGGAAACAGCAAACCACCATTTCAAAACTAGCTCTGCCATCAAGCTGTCTGGGTTCAAATTCAAGCTCTGGAAACATGGATCAGGTCAGCCATTCAGGGACAGGTGTGGCTTGGAGACTGTAGCAAAGAGCCAGAAAGATTGTTCTGGAAACTTCTGTCAGTGTCACTCAGGTGGTCTGAGGATGACTTTCCCACTGACAGGAGGAGGAAAGTACTGTAGAGTATCCACTGAGAGTGTCTTGAGGGAAAGTGTAAATTAACCTTGGGAGAGAGTGTTAGTTGCAGTGTGAGATGAACCAGGAAGAGACTTTGCAGCGAGCCTGGAGGAACAGCCATGGCTGTGGTGGGGGTCATGGACCCCACTATAAGGGTTTGAGCTCTACATTTACAGCGGTTGTGAGCTATCAAAGAGCTAAGATGAAATGTGGCGAAAGAACTTCAAATATGACTGGGGAAACTACTTAACCTCTCTGAACTACACCTTAAAGAGGAAAAGTAAAGCTATAGTAGGGCTATCATAAACCACTTCCTATCAGCTCGGCGACTTAAGACCAAAGAAACATACTGTCTTAGAATTCTAGAAGCAAGAAGTCTGAAATCAAGTGTGAACATGGCCTTGTTCCCTCTGAAGCCTTTAGTGAAGACTTTGGCACCCCATGTCAGTTCTGGCTTTCAGCTACCTCACTCCACTTTCTGTCTCCATTTTCATTAGAGCTGTCTTCATTCCATATGTCTGTGTCTGCAAAACTCTTCATCAGGGTACCAGCTACTGGGGTTAGAGCCACTGTAACCCCGTATGACCGCTTCCTCTTTTGATTGTATCCACAATGATCCTCTCTCCTCCATAAGACCACATTCACAGGTACCAGAGGTAAAGATTTCAACATGTGTGAGTTCACATCATTGGATCTTCAGCAAATTAAGGCAAGGAAAGCTTTATGCTATTGTCCCTTTTATTAAGTGGCAGTATCATTTACCTATTCTGATCCACTAAGTATATCTCTGGCCTGCCTTCATACTTAAAGTTTCATTGACTGGGAACAAAAACATCTGAGAATAAGCATCCTTCTAGTCTCTACATCTTCCAAGGACTTTGAAAAAAATGATGACATTGAAGGTGACTTAGGCCATGGTGCCAGTTGGTATATAAGTTCTCAATTTGAGAACTTGCAAAGCAAAATAATGCTAAAAAGAAAAAGAAAATGGTGAGATTGCCATTAGTTTCAGCATATGGAAGGCTAAACATCTGGTGAATGAGGGACCTATTCTCCCTGATTAGTGATCAGGATAATGTATCTGCATTGCAATTCTTCCAGGTCAAAACTTGATAGAATGGGAGCTGTAAGTGGTTCTGATTGTTTTTCAAGAACACTACCCACCAGGGTGACTATCCATTTCCCAATGATGGCCTCAGAGAAGGGTCATGATGAAATCACTATGCGCTTTTGCTAGTGGCAGCATAACCACCTCTGATTCCACTGGTAACAGAAAGGCCATGCAGCAAAAGGCTCTGTTTCCAAAGCACATGCTGTCAGATTCAAATGTATTTTTTCCTCTTCAGAGCCCACCCACCCCTTTGTCTTATCTGCAGCAAGGAGAACTGACCTATTAGACACTTCATTTAGTTTTTAGCTCATAGGAGAAGCAAATTGGGGGAGAGATTTTTGTTTGCTTTCTGTTACTGTGATAAACACCATGACTAAACACAAATTGGGGAGGAAAAGGTTTATTTCAGCCTATAGGTTACAGTCCACAGTTAAAGGATGCTAAGGTAGGATGTCAAGGCAGAATCTGGCTTGCTTCCTGAAGTTTGTGCTTAGCCAACCTTTTGTTTTCTACACTTCAGTAGCACAAGAGATAGCTCTTCCCTCATTGACCTGGGTCCTTCTACATCAACTATCAATCAAGAAAATGCAACAAGGCATGCCCACAGACCAGTCTTATGGGTACAGCCCCCTACTTGAGATAACCTACCATTTCCCTACCTGCGATAACTCTGGGCTATGTCAAGTTGACATCTGAAGCTAACTAAGAAAGTAAGGTCTCCTCAAGAATCTATTTTATGTGCCATAACATAATACACTGGGGAAATATTCAGGTCTCTGCTCTCCAACTCTTGTCCCCTAGATATGTCAGCTGGTGTTGCTGGAGAAACATAACCAACCACTCAAGTAGAGAGACATGGGCTTGAGGGATTCATATTTAATTTTGGGTTTGTCTTACTTTATTATTCACAGTAAAAGCATTCCTCTGTTGGTAGAGATTAAATAAAACACTTTAAAATCAACATGTCTCAGAACATGTTTCCCTGGCTCACCCCAAATCAGTGGAAGAATGAAGGTCACTGGGAATATGATTTATAAAGGTCAGCTTGTTAGAGTGCACAAGGTTGGCATAAACATATCACTTGTGTGAGGGTTGGCATTTTATTTCTAGCCAGTGCAAACATCTATCTCGAACATTCTTCTTTCCATTGTGACTTGTATAATTAAGTTTTGATTTTCAGAAAATCTCTTAGTGCTTTTTGTTCCCCAACTAAGTCAGGTAACAAAGAGCCTTTGCATCTACAAGACAATTAGAGATGGTTAACCTGAGGATTTGATGTCAGTGGGTTTCCATGATGCTCTGCTGGCCAAGAGTATAGAGCTCCAAACCTTTCTTCCTTCCAGTAGATTTGAGGTGGATTTAAAATGAGAAGAAAACTGTCTATGAGAAGAATAGTAATCTATCTGGGCACAATTATTATATCCAACATGAAAGAAAATTAAGGACTATGGTAGAGTTTCCCCCACATTGTCATGAAAGAAACCCTGAAATAGAGAAGCTTATTTGAAATTCACATGTTTCATAAACTTTCAAATTCAGTGACATAATTTGGGGGGTTTGGTGCTACAGAAAACCCCAAGTTTCATCATGCCCCCTTTCCATTCTGGGGAATTGGAGAATGAGAAAGATTTGACCATGTTAACAAAATAAATGGGAAGTGAAGGAAAGATGGTTCAGAAGGATGACTGTGCAGAACACGGAATGGACTGGATTCAGAGCACAGGAACAACATTGAGTTTAGTGAAGAGGAGGAACAGCTAAGTCACCCTCCAAAGGTGGAGGGAGGGAAGGACATGGGATAGGTCTC